>PVHX01002147.1:0-176874 GCA_004024805.1 Geosciurus inauris | reverse complement strand
GTCTCACCTTGGAGCTACTCCTGTTCTCCCAGTGTCCCCAGATGGGCACTACTGTCACTAAAGTTGGTGGCGGAAGTAGTGGATGTACCTCTAGAGTGCAGTGGGAGTGGCCTTGGCTGGGCTCCTGAGGCGGCCCCTGAGGGCTGTTTTGGCCCTCTCTTGCACTCCTGCTGGTGAACAGGAACTCTGGAGCGGAAGTTGAGGCTGGCTCAGGTCTCACTTAGGCAGAGTCACAAGCTGGAAAGTTTGTGCGCGGCCCTTACCGTGAGTATGAGCTCCCCTGGGGTTAGAAGCTAGCAGGCTCTGGTCTGCCTTCAACTGGGCACCCCTGGCATTCCCACTGGAACTCTGGAGCGGAACTGAGGCAGGCCCAGAGCGCACCAGGGTGGGGCCTCTTCACGCTGGGGTCTCTGGAGGCTACTCTTTCCCTGGGTGTGCTTTCCTCTGTGGCTGTTAGCAATCAGACTCTGGTCAACCCTTAGTTGGACACTCGTGGAGTTTCCTGAGGGTGGATCTGGGCCCTCTGCAGCTCCTGCCGGACCCCGGGAACTCTGGAGTGGAACTGGGGCAGACCTAGGCTGCCCTAGGATGGGGCTGCCTCACACTGGTGTCTCTGGAGCGATTCTTGTCCTGGATTTGGGCTCCCCAGTGGCTAGAGGTAGCTGACCCTGGTCTCCTTTTGGCTGGACAACCGTGGAGGTTCCTGAGGGTGGATCAGGGCCCTCTGCAGCTCCTGCCGGTCCCCGGGGACTCTGGAGCAGAACTGGGGCGGGCCCAGGCTGCCCTTGGGTGGGGCTGCCTCGCACTAGGGTGTCTGGGGGGACTCACCCTGAGTTTGGGATCCTCAGTGGCTCGAGGTGGCAGTTCCTGGTCTCCCTCTTGCTGGACACCCGAGCAGGTTCCTGCGGGCGGATCTGGGCCCTCTGCAACTCCTGCCGGTGCACCGGAGCTCTGGAGTGGATGTGCGGTGGGCTGTCTCCACTGGGGTCTCTGGAGCGACTCTTGCCCTGAATTTGGGCTCCCCAGTGGCTAGCGGCTGAGGCTGTGTGTCCACGGGAGCAGCTGCTAGGGGCCCTGCGTGGTTGGGGGGGCGCTGGAGCCAGGAACCCCGTATAGAAGCAGGCCCTGCCCGGGGCGAGCCCTGGGCTGGGGCTCTGAGCCACTGCGGCTGAGCTCCACCGCCGCTTGCTGCCGAAGACGCTCTGCTTGTGGCAATGGCTGCTGCCTGGTGGCCCTGCTTACACGCGCAAGTGAAATTCCTGCCGGGACAGCTGTAGGATGATGTCCAGAAGCTGCCTGGGAGATGGTATTTCCACTACTTTAATCTCTGGCTCTGGAGAGACTGACCACAGCGTCTGTCTAGGCCGCCGCCATCTTGGAACCGCCCCTCCTTGATAATCTTTTTTTAAAAAATATTTTTTTAGTTGTAGATGGACACAATGTCTTTATTTTATTGCTTTGTATGTGGTGCTGAGGATCGAACCCAGGGCCTCACGCATGCGAGGCAAGCGCTCTACCACTGAGCTACAATCCCAGCCCCAGGTTTTGATAATCTTAAAAAACAAAACAAAACAAAAATCAGCTACTCAGAGGCTGAAGCAAGAGGATGGCAAGTTCTAGGCCAGCCTGGGCAACATAAACCTGACTCAAAACAAAAAAATAAAAAGCTTCAAAATAAACCTAAAATTCAGAGTATCTAACGTAAGTGTTAGATAGGAATATTTAATATATTCTTAAGCTGTCACCCCAGATATGACATCTGATCACTATCTAGAGAAAAACTATTTTAAAAGTCAGTGATACTTTGGAGGTAAAAAGGTAAATAATGACTATAGTTTTTATCACACCGCGGTCTTTTCTTTCATTTTAGAATCAAGGAGAAGTATCCTCAAACGTTTGATGATATATGCCTTTATTCTGAGGTTTCTCATTTGCTGTCACACTGCACATTTAGACTTCCTTGTCGGAGGTTTATACAAGAATTATTTCAAGATGTACAGTTTTTACAAGTAAGTAGAATTTGTACTATTGAAATTTGTCTTCCAAGAATAATTCTGTTTGAATTAAGTTGAATTAATATGTCTATATTGTGGAGAATTGTGTGAAGGTCGTTAACAATTTACCATGTTTTTTCTAGATGCATGAAGAAGCAGAGGCTGTGTTGGCTATACCACCAAAGCAACCTATAATTGATACATCTGCTGAATCCTGACCTCATATTTATGATGTGTATAGATATATACTATATATTCATATTTGTGGATTTCCTGAAAGCCTCAGAAAATACTGACTGACTGACTGGGCAGCAAAGACAGGAGTATCTTCTGCACTCTGTTCCAGCAATTACTGGTACATGAACAGTTGGAACTGCTGACTTCTCTAACCAAACAACTTCCTTCTCTCCCCTGTTGAGCCCTTTGAAGGGTTCATGATTCGTTATACAATTTTGAAAATTTCAGTTACCATCATATGCAAGAGCCAAGCACTGAATACCTACATAGGTTTTCTATTTTTTCATTTTAAAAGCATAATGACAGTGGAATAATAATAGGATATGCAGAAGCACCCTTCAGTTATTTCTGAATTTTTTTTAAGAGTAAATATAAAGATGCCTTGTTTGTTAACTAATTCGTGGAAACCAGGAATCAGTGTCTCTAAGTCTGCATCCTGTTACCACAATGGGGTGTGCTGTAACTGCTGGTATTAGAGGGGAACTTCGGCCCTTCCATATTTTCTTAATGTTTGTAACACTACTTCAGAGGTTTTTAACCTCAAAGCAAAAGAAGAGCCTCAACAACCCAGGACTTGTAAGTTATTTTTATGTTATTAGACTACATAAAGATTCTTATTTGTTTTCCATCTCTTCAGTTTTGTTGCAATGTGTTGTTATAGGCTATTTGAACCCATTAAGGTTTTTCACTACAGTTCCTGATTTTAAGATCATTTGATAGGTCAATTGAAAATATTTCCCATTTATAGAACGCATATATTTCCAGTGGACTTCCATTTTCATCAACTTCCTATATCATCATTTTACACAGGAACGTGAGCAAGCACTATACTTTAGACCCAGAGCAAAGGAAAGCATTAAATAATACTTTGGATCTCCTGCGGAAGATAAGTTTGCCTGCAATTTACACATTCCATGGGAAAAGAAGAGCCATATTTCCTTTTAAAAAATCATTAACAAAACTCATTAAGATTAAACTTGTAGTGAAAAGCCTTAAATCCTAAATTTTGAAGCAGCAGTAATTTAATTTTTATATCAGTGTTCTTGTTTTGCACAAACTAAATAAATGCAGTGATTTTGCCTTTATCACATTTGTGAAGTTGTTAAGTTGATGAGGGCAAGGTTGTGTTTGTTTGTCTAATTTGTATATGTATAAAGATATTTGGAAATCTTTACAGGAATTAAACATATATGCAAATTTGTATATAAAAATAGCATGGCCATTATCATTAGAATGCTTGTAAATGAAAGGATTATCTTTTCTGAAATCTATATATAAATGGAAATAGAAAAAAAAAATCCAGCTGGACTGATTAGGACCCTTTTTTTGTGTAGACCATTTTTACAATTACACATCAGCTTTGACACAGTCATAGAACATTGGTTAATATTTTTCCAAGTTCCAGATCCTTTTTGTAATGTGTCTATTCTTTGAGATCTCTGTTAAAGAACCTGTGCCTGTGAACTAAGGCATAATTCACAGAGATTGGTTTTTTTTTTTTTGGTTGGTTTTTTGGGTTTTTTGTTTTTGTTTTTGTTTTAATTTACTGGCACTGAAAGTTCCCATTGGGATGAAGCATTTCATCTCACTTCCTTCCTAACACCTCTTTGACTGCACTTCAGTGAATTGTTCTTATGTGCACTGTGTAGCAACTTACATTATAACAAAGCAGATAAGGGCTGTAAGCTGCTGCTTATATTAAAAAGCGGTTCTTCAGATTTTCTCTCATAAAATTCTATGAAAGAAAAAACAAACAAATTTTTTAACTTTATCACTGAACCCAAGTGTTTATTTAAATGTCAATAGTACTTCTGAGAAAGTTGCCTGTCACGTTGGTCTTTGGTCCTGGATGACTAAACTGCCTTTCCAGAGAACCAGATGTCAAAGATACTTGACCAAATAGTGGTTTAAAACTCCAAAGGAAATAGTGTAGTAATCTTGTTAAAAATGGGAATGAGATTTTAGACATTTATTTTAAATACTACCTCAGTTAATTTAGACTATTAACTCTGTGGTTTAATCCCTCAAAAATTAACAGTGATTTTTTTTTTTTTTTTTTGTCACATACAAATGATCATTCCTGTGCCCACCTAAGTCATCCAACCTGAAATTAAGGCTGTTTTATTAGCCTGAACAGAATTTTTGAGTGTTACTTTGAAAGATATGTTTGTGTGTGTTATCATGTCAGCCTATAGCACTTACTTTGGGAAGACACTCAGAGCTTTGTGATTATCAGTATACTAAGAAAAAATCTATACTTAAATTTATAGTGCTATTTGGTTTATCCATGGTTTTACTGACAAGCAGGTCTAATACATTTTCTTTGAGTACTTGTTTGTATAAAAATAGACTTTTATGATGAAAATTACATGCAGTGCCAAGTGATTAACATAGGTGTTTAAGAATATTAAATTATAGCAGAAAAGATTAGGAATGGTGTAAGTGGTAATAGAAATGAGAAATTCATTTATAAATAATAGATATTACCAGACTATAGAATACCAAAATAATGCCAACACTGTAGTTTTTCAAGATTTTAGAATTAATCTTAGTCCACATAAATTTGTATTCTTGGTAATTATTGGATAATTTGGAAGAATTTGAACAGTTAGACTGATTGTAAACTGTGAATTTCTTATGTAAAGTGAATTGTCATTTCTAATTGACTTTTTTTCAAGAACAGGTTTCTGTTTCACTTACTAAGTACAGATAAATAAAGAAATTAGAAATTTAGTATTCATAATTAAATATGCTCTAAAATTTCTTACATTCTTATTTCCTGTTTGTGCTTAGGTTTATTTGAAGGGAGGGAAAGTGTATTCTAATAAAATTTTTTCTAATAAAGATTATTAGCATAAGGACATTCTATAAGACAGTGACATTAGAAGAGGCTTTCCGAAGTACATGCATTATTATTATAATGTGTATGAATCCTTTAGAAATGGTGGCTTTAGTAGTTTTCAGCTCTTTTGCCTAGAGCTTGAGAAAATTAAAGCTGAATGTTTCAAGGCATGTCACAGTGGCAAAGTGTACAACAGTGAGATGTCAGTGCTTATTTAGATTTGTCTATTGCTATTTATATAAAATTTTATTTCATTCCGTTCAGAGAATGCCTTTTATCCCCATATTAAAGCACAGATCATTAAGCAATAAAAACCAAATTGTCTGTCATTCAAATTATAACTGCAGTTATTTTTTGCATGGTAAGAGTGAGGTGCTAATTTTGTGTGAGAAGAACTTGTAAACTACTTTGGGAAACATTTTTTGGAAGTTAGGGTGTTTTTTTTTTCCCCTTTAGTCTTATGCTTCCAGTTTTGTCTCAGATTCACAATCCATTAAAACATGGGAAGAAAGAAAAGGTAAAATTAATTGAGAGGCTTTAATAAGAACTGCTTAGAATGAATGAACATTTCAGGTTTTCCAAAACCTAAATTGAGAAAGATCTCCATTGTCTCTACGTTTGTGAAATACTTTGTTACTATCAAGAGTTTCACTATAGAGAGAATTTCATTTAAAAGCATACCAGTAAAATTAATAGCAGTGCTTATCAAAGAACACTGAAACAGGTAAATCTGTAAGAATCTGTCTAGGAATATTCTTTTTTTTTTTTTTTTTTTAAGTTCTAGGTTCCCAGGGTAGTTTTCATTCCTTATAGATTTATATGACTTCCAGAATGTTGAATTTTACGCCCTTTGGAGTATTTTTGTAATGTAGGTGAATAACTATGCCACAGCATGCATAAATTGCACATTTTGTTTGACTTTCTTTATAAAATACTTAATTTGAAAAAATATAATTTATGCCAAAAAAATGTATATCTTACAATTTTGCCACTTAACTAGGTTGATTTAGCACAAAATGCAGAGTCTTGGGGTGGAGAAGGGAAGTGAAAATTATAGATGATTGTTGAAAAATATTCCATTACTGGTCTCTCAGAAACCCTAAAGATGCATTATAAAACAAATGATGTAAATTAGTTTTGAAAAGTGGTAAGAGATTGTGAAAAAGATCTCTGACTTAATGCTCTCTAACCACATGATTTTCTTTTTTTATTTAGTAATACGCTGCTACATATTTGGAGGTTCTGGTGTTTGTAGATCACTGAACAGACATTGAAATCTGATTTATATTGTATAACTGTAACATAGAAAGAAAAAGTATTTATATATTTTCCGTAAGAATATTTCATTGAGTTGTGTATAATTTAAATAAGATTTGTCCCTAAATTGTTTTGCTCACCTTGATTTTTTTTGTTGTTGTTGTGGTTTTCTTGTTTTTGTATAATGTGTACAGTTTATGTCAAGGGCATTACAAGCCACCTAAAGCATAATCTTATCAAAGGGATACATTGTTAATAAAATGTACTTAAAATTCTTAAATTTGTGGTTGTATTGTTTTATTTGAAAACTTAAAACAATCTGTGGTCATACAGCCTTGACTTGAATAATGTGAGTCCCAGTAAAAGTGACTTTTCTATACCACAAGCAGGGGGCTGGTTCAGTAACACCGTAGAGTGTCTCTTCCACACATTTAAAAATAACTGTTTACACTTTTAAAAACTTCCTTCATGATTTAAACAAATAGTCTTGCAGTTTTTTAAGTCACAAGTCATTATAAAGTGTTGGGAAATGGAAATATCTGCAGAAACAGCTCAATTTTTTTAAGAAATTATATATAAAATAATGATAATTCGAAGATATTGGCTTGTAGTATGAAAACTTTTTACACATCAACTGGCGTCATCAGATAAGCTAACTTATAGCTACTCAGTGGCAGAAGAAAATGCTATAGGGAGAATAAAATTCAGTGTCAAGGTCTATTATAATTGTTAAAATATGGGAAAATACAGCAGAATGAATCTGGCATATACACCACAGAGAATCTCACTATCATGGACATCCATAAGACTGGGGTCCTAATTAGAATAAGATATATGCCATGCTTGGTATAATTAAATTGAAATGGACTCTACTGTCATGTGTAACTAAAAATAACCAATAAGATAAAAAAATATATACATATATATGGTAAAACATATGTCTTTAAGAAACAGATTGCACAGGTTGCAGGTAGTTTGGCTTTTAAGCAGGTTTCTGCATATTATTTTTCCCTTTGTCCTCTACTATGTATTAGAAATGTAGTTGCCCCAAAATAAAGTTTAAAAGAATAATCATTGTTGTCATTTTGCTGATATTTGGGAAAGTCACAAAACAACTAAATTTTTTAAATGATGGTGCATGGGGTTGGGAATGTAGCCCAGTGGTAGAGCATATGATTAGCATATACAAAGTCCTAGCTTCAATTCCCAGCACTAAAAGGGAAAAAAGGTTTATTTTAAAAAGCGTTTGTGTATAAATGCAAAATACTACTTCAGTATTGGTTTAAAAATTTTGTTTCAACTTTCTTTAATCCTTAAAGAACTAAGTCAATGACCTATGCTTGCTTAGACCTTCAAATTGAATACATCTGGGTTTTTTGTTTTACTTTGTTTTTTTGTTTACTTGTTTTACTTGTTGTTGTTGTTGTTGTTGTAGGTATCAGTTCCACTGCTAATTCTGAAGACTTTGTCTTCCGTTATACCTCTTCCATTATTTTAAAAGTTCTACTCCATATGCAATGTGTTTAACATGTTTTCTAAATTACTTGAGATGAAGCCAACTTATCTTTCAACAGAGCCATTAGAAGCAATGTTACACCTAACCTAACTCAACTTGATTTTCTTAAACACATTCTACTAGATAATCAAATTGATTGACTGTAATTAATATCAGCATTTTCACTTTGTGAGACTGAGACAGGAGAATTGCAAGTTCAAAACCAGCTTCAGCAACGGTGAGGCGCTAAGCAACTCAGTGAGACCCTGTCTCTACATAAAACACAAAATAGGGCTGGGGATGTGGCTCAGGGTCAAGTACCCCTGAGTTCAATCCCAAGTACCAAAAAAAAATCAGCATTTTCACCAAGTCTGTGACTGTTGTGTGAACAAGTCCTTGCTCCCGGTCAGATGCATTGTGGTTCCCTGCACACAACTGATTATTGCAGTGTAGGCTGATGCAGCATTTATAGGTCATGAATGCCAGTCTAGCTAACAACCGAAGTATCCTGATACTTTGAGTGAATTACTACTCATTTGGTTTTAGTTACAAATTTTTTAAAAAGTTTTATGGCTATGTTAAGAAAAGTAGAGCTATATTTAGAGAAACTCTTAACATTTAAGGATGAAACAATACTATTTGCTTCAAAATAATGTAAGAAGGAAAAGTGAATACGGGTGTGAAAGAGGCTAGAACAGCCATGGATAGTGGCTGTTGGAGCTAATGATGCTTTATAAGTTTCATTGTTCTACCCTTGTGTGTGTATATATATATATTTTTTATATTTATTTTTTAGTTGTAGGTGGACAGAATATCTTTATTTTATTTTTATGTGGTGCTAAGGATTGAACCCAGTGCCTCATGTGTGCTAGGCGAGCACGCTACCACTGCGCCATAATCCCAGCCCTACCCTTGTATATATTTTAAATTCTCTATTGTATGTGTGTTTATTTAATCCTTCTACTGACACATGAATATAAATTTTAAAGTTTCTATATAATAGCACTTCTTCAGGCAATGCTAAGATGGCACATAGTATTGAAAACTAAGCTTTTAGTAACCAGTGTATTTGGTTAAGAACATTGGCGAAGAATGTTTACAGACATAAGTAGGTCAGCATGGTATTATAAAGAAAATTATTTTTCTAGGCATTTATTATTGATTGTTGCTGTACTTCAGAAAGACTTCATTCAGTGTAGGCGAGTTATTGTCAAAGTTTAGTGTGAGTCTGAAGGCATGGAAAATGATGAGAAATGTGGATTCCAGGTCTCTTGCTATAGAGACTCATTAGGAGGTTTGAAGTGGTAATCATAAATTTACATTTTTAGTAAGTTCATGAGGTGGTTTATTGGCTATACTAATCGGTAGACTTTCATTTCATTGATATAAACACACAAAATGATGAAATGTTTTAATTAAAGCTTATTGCAACAGCAAAAACAACTTCCAGGTTTGTGGATTACATTTTAAACAATCTAAATGAAACAAAATCTACAATCAACCAATGTTGTCATACAAGTTTCAAATGAAAAGCATAATTGACAAAGGAGCATAAATAAAGGAAATGATGACAATACTGGCAATACCCCCAAAGTCTTCTCACAACTGTTAGACTAACCAAAATACTGTTTTGTTCTGTTAGGATATAACCAAATTTTCTAGCAAAAGTCTTGGTTATATTTAAGGAAAAGGTTGGAAACGAACACAACAACTGGCTGGTATAGGTATATTTTATTTATTTTTTTATGTGGTGCTAAGGATTGAACTCAGTGCCTCACACATGCTAGGCAAGCACTCTGCCACTAAGCTACGACCCTAGCCCTGGTATAGGTATATTTTAAAGCCATGTGAGATGTGGATACTTCTGTAGTGTTAACATTTGGTGGCAGAGCCATGTGCATAGGCAACCATCTCCACCACACTGACAGCAGTTGACAATACTAAAGCAAACTCTCTTTGTGCTTGTTTAGAAATATAACCAATGAAGTTGGTTAGCAGGTAGGGGACAGAGAAAGGAACGACCAGGTATTGAACGCTTGTTAGGTACCAAATGCTTGGCATATACGGTTATCCTGAGGTGTTCTTGATGGGATAGGTTCCAGGATCCCTGGGGATAACAAAAATAGTGGATGACAAGTCCCTTATATAAAATGGTATAGTATTTGCATATAACTTGCACATATCCTCCCATAGACTTTGTCATCTCCAATGCCTAATTCGATGTAAATGCTAGGTAAATAATTGTTATACTCTTATTATTTAAGGAATAGTGACAAGAAAAATGCCTGTAATGCATTTAGAATAGATGCGATTTTTTTCTGAATATTTTCTATCCATGGTTGCTTGAAACTTCAGCTGCAGATATGGAGTGCCAACTGGTTCAAAGGTAACAAAGTTGCTCTGATGCCAACACAGATTTCCCCCTCCATAGAACTTTTTACAGTTATGTTCAACATTGAAGTTCCTTTTTATTTATTATTTTGGCATAATAGGAATTAAAATGAGATAGAATTCTCTTTTCCCAGAGAACCTACAATCACAAAACCCAAAAGATGCTAAGTAGAAACAGGTCATTTACAAATAGTTCTGGGGGAAAAAAAGAAGAGGAGCCACAAAATGTGAGTGGAACTACTCAATGGTATATTTTTCTATTCTGAGGTAGTCAAAAATTAAGGAAGAAAACTGATGTCTACTGAACAGGAATAGGATTACCTTGACATTAAGTCAGGGTTCTTTGCTAATCCTGTTCCTTCACTGTAGTAAGTAAACTTGACAGAGGAAGAGTTGTAAAGATCTTTGCACAGTTTACCTATTAGATTAGGTCTGTGTCCCCAAGAGTTAATTTTACTGGGTCAATGAACTATAAATTCTTACAATGTCAAGTCAAATCTAAAAGCTGATTTGATCTCAAACATCTCTATTAGGTTTTTCATTAAACACAGTAAATTAATATTTCCAATTTATTCTGTATTGATAAATCTTCTGTGGCTTTTATCAAAGCCTTCAGTCTATTAGCTTTATCCTTAAGATATTAAGCATGAAGGTAAACTCTAATGAAAATGTTTTCTCACTAAATACTGAACTTCTAGGACCACAGCCACCCTGTACAATACTGAGGGGCCAGGTTTGTGGAGTGAGAGGTTAATGCCTATCCTTTTGTCAAGTCCAGGTCTCCTGTGAGAGATGTGAGCCTGGAAGAAACAGCAACAAAGTCAACATGTCCCTATGATCCTGCCATTTCTACAGTAAGCCTGCAAGGAGAATGTTAGGTTGAAGAACTTCTGGCCTTTAGCCAAACTGTAGTGGTCTTAAAAAAATAAGCCTGTAAATAGTGACAGCTCACTGGGACTAAGGGCCAGGACAGGTGGTTATGGAATGGTGCCAGCTCTGCTCCCTGTAGCTTTTGTGTAGTGTATGTACTGGTCTGGGCAGGTTAATGGTAGTGTTCACCTTGACCTCGGGGTCACGGAGGAGTAGCTGCTATTCTCATTAAGGGGAGGTGAGGCAAGGCATGGGGGGCACTGCCATTTGCATTTTATACTCTGAACAGTGTGCTGGCACTGGTGGATTTGTTGGAAGACTGTCCTTATCTCCAGACATGGGTGAAGCCAGTTGGGACACATAATTCAAACTGGTTTCTTCAGCTGGCATTTCTCCCAGGGAGTTCATGTAGTTTTTTTCTAGTGTTTTTAGTAAATTATCAGGTGAGGTCAATAATCCCAGCTGACATGGCGGGTCTTCAGGAGGTGCTGAGACATGGCTACAGGAACCAGAGTCAGAAGCTGACTGATTATAGGTAAAGTTCTCAAAACAGATGCAGGGGCCAGGGGCAGGGGAATCCTTTTCTTCTGACAGGAGGTAAAGATAGACAGGCTTAGTTAATTCACTTTCTGTGACTGGCTTCCTACTTTCCAGGAGCTGTGTCTTGGTCCCTTCTGGTTTATTTATAACTTCAATAGCATCCGGAATGCAGTCTTTGACATTCATTATTGTCAAGTGAGGGTTCTCCTGGAAAGGAAGCAAAATATATGTAAATATAAATGTGTATCAGGGGATGTGCATCCAAGTATATTAAGCATGTGAAATGCACTTAGAGCTTCAATTTTGTTACCTTTCTTCCTGCTCACAAATTAACCTGAAGGTGGTGTTGAAAAACCCAAAGATTTCCCTCAACAGAAGAAATCAAAGTTCTAATCACTTCTATCTTTCTCTTTCTGTTTCTTAATAACTACCCCCTAGACCCCCACTCTCTCCTAATGCTGGGCTGGAACCCAAGGCTGCACACATGCTAGGCAAGCACTCTAACTTTGAGCTCCACCTCGCCAATCACCTACTTCATGGCTGTGGGAGCAGAGTTGCCTCTAATTTGTCATATTTTTCTAAGAGGTCTAGGAAAGTGCAATTGCTATGGCCCCAATTCGCGACAAGTTCTTTCTTACCTTGGATTTTATTAATGACAGAATGCTGCTCTTATAAGGGTCTGGGATGTCAGGATAACACTTCTCTTTCACCCTATAAAAACAGTGATAATGAGATGAAGTCTCACGATTTAGTGAAATCAATAAGATCAAGAATTCTGGAGTCAGATTCCTGGGTTCTGATCCTTGCTCTATCGCTTATCAAGCAAATTGCTGAACTCCCCCATCGCCTAGCTCCTCCTGGTTGAGTAGGTGGAGATAAGAGCAGTGCTCACAGGGCTGTTTCAAGGTCGAAGTGGGTTATTCTATTTAAAGCATTTGGAACACCATCAAGCACATAAGGACAAATATGAGCTTGGGCTATTGATAAAAATATTTGCAATATCTTAATTTTAAGTGGTCATTATTTTCCTCATGTATTGACTTGGAAAGCAAAACTGTCACAAAAAATTACGTATTCTCACATACGCCTCCTCCATCCTTTCCCTTTTCAGAACTTTTTTTTTGAAGGGGGTACCGAGGATTGAACTAAGGGGCACATGACCACTGAACCATCCCCAGCTGTATTTTTTTTTTTTTTTTTTTTGTATTTTATTTAGAAAGAGGGTCTCACTGAGTTCCTTAGCGCCTCACTTTTAACGAGGCTGGCTTTGAATTTAACAATCCTCCTGTCTCAGCCTCCTGAGCGGCTGGGATTACAGGCATGTGCTCCTGCGCCCGGCTCCTTTTCAGAACTTTTCCATGTCATTTCCATCTTACTAAGCTCTTTAGGTTATCTCTCACTTTCCTGGATAAAACCTTCCTCACGCACTTACCACTCACTTTTCCAGTAGCATGCTACTATGATGAGCAAGACACAGAGAATCATGGGCAGTATTATGCGGATCAGCAAATGGGCTAGAGAAGGAAAAAGAAAGATATATTTATAATGAGTATTTCTACCTCCTCAAAGGAATAAAAATAAATTTGTGAGCCAGAATAGTTTATATGTTTATTATTCCTCAAATGTTCATTTATGCATGTTTCAATGTGAGTTTTACCAAACAGTGGAGGGGGGGGGGCGGGGACTGTCCCATCAACCCACACAGGCAGCCCTTTGCCATCAGCCAACACTGTGACTCAGACTCAGTACCTCTCTGATAAAGTGGACCATGATTCCCACTTCCCCAGTTGCTCCCAGGATTAGAATGATACTTTTCCCATCCTTCCCCAAGCTTCCTGGCAGGTGGAGAATACCTTCCTGCCTTTTCACTGGGACTCAGCCATATGCGTTGGCTTGGCCGATGAGATGTTCATAATGGTGATGTGAGGAAGTAGAAGCTTGAGATGTGCTGGCAGAGTCTGGCTGGCCTTCTTGTGCTCCTGAAATCCACTGTGGGAAGGGTTCACTCCAGGCAGCTGCTGCCCATTTAGCCTGAGCCCCAGGGTGAACTACTATGTAATAAACCTGAACCCAACTAAAGCTGGAGTCCAGCTTGGCCCAGCCTAGATCAGCCAGGCCACAGGTGATCTGTAACCCATGAGCAGAATAGAAATAGTTGTGGTATTGGCACTGAGACCTGTTACATACAGTTCCAAAACTGACTAGTGCAACTCTTCTAGTTAGCCTCAGATAAAATTAGAATATGTCTTAACCTGGGAGAATCATTTCATTTTTCATTTCCTTTTTTTGTACTGAGACTAAGACCCAGGGCCTCACACATACTAAGAAAGATCTCTACCACTGACCTACATCCCAAGATTTTTTTCTTTTTTTCTTTTTTTGACACAGGTGCTCACTAAGTTGTCCAGGCTGGCCTTAAACTTGTGATCCTCCTGCCTCACCCGCCCAAGTAGCTGGGATTTATAAGTGTGGTGCCATGGTGCCTGGCTGTGTGCTTCATTTTTGAATCTTCCTGTTCCCATCTTCCTGTTCCCATTCTTACAATTAGGCCAATTAATCACGCACCTGGTTTGGTAAATACTCATAATGCAAATTGCTCAGGGACTTTGGACTCTAACAGTTATTATGGAATACTAGGTACTTATACACATGGGTACTTATGATTCTGTTCAATCCATTTGCCTCCTCTGTACTCCCCACTCCCTATCCCTATCCCAGGCTACCCTGGAAAAAGTGGAGCTTGATTTGAGGGCAGCAGTGTTGTGGGTGATGTTGCAGCTGGGAAAGGAGAGCTGGCCTTGGGCAGAAAGGTAAGAGGCCTAAGCAAGTACCTCAACATCTGGTCTCAAATTAACCTGGCCCCAGGGCAGGGGAGAGGTGCTTTCTTCCCAACTCTTTCACTAAGAACAGCTTGCTCTGTGGCTCAGCCCTCGTAAATACTATAATTGATTTGAAATTTGGTTAAATCATGACTGTAGTTGAGAACAAACCTGGGACCTAACAATGTTTCCAAATTTTCTACTACATTACTAAACCTTTTAGTGAAGCATAATACAAGTTGAATATCCTTTCCTTAAAACACTTGGAGCCAGAATTTTTTTGGATTTCAAATTGTTGTTGTTGTTGTTGTTGCATTTTGTTATATTGCATACATGTAATGAGATATTTGTGTTTCCTGTGCACCTGCTAGCCTGAAGGTATTTTACACAATATTCTTAGTGCACTTGCACTTTGACTCAAGGTTCCTTCACTGAGGCGAGGCTGTAGGGATGGATGTCATGTCAGGTAGAACTGCTGACCCTGGAGGGCCCTGCCTGGTGACAGGGATACACACAGCTGCAGAGGCAGGTGGTGGTAATTCCTGGCGGTTCATGGCTAGACCATCACGTGACCTTCTGTCTCCAAGCCCAAGTCCAGGACTCAAATCAGTTTAAGCTTTGATTAAATAATGATTCACATTAGCTGAGCACTTTTGTCAGTGAACATTAATTTAAAATTCATTTCCAGGTTATTTTCTTTCCACTGCAGCTGTGTGTGCCCTTATCACCTGTCAGCACTTTGGGGTCAGCAATTCTACATGATATGACCTTCCTGTCCTTTCAGTTCTGCTTTCAGGAAAGAGACTTTGCAAGCATCAAGGAGTTGGTGACTTCTGGCAAGACTTTTGAGCCTGTCTGCTTTACAAAGAAGAGTGTCTGGGGCTGAGATTATGGCGCAGTGGTAGCGCGCTTGCCTAGCTTGCGTGAGGCACTGGGTTCGATCCTCAGCACCACATAAAAATAAAATAAAGATATTCTGTCCACTTACAACTAAAAAATAAATATTAAAAAAAAAAAAAGAAGAATGTCTTCAAGATCCCTTCCAACATGGACTTCCTCTGAGTCCATCTTGGAAGACATTCTTTTCTCCCCTGCCTGCATTAGTGTCTATCTTCTCTCACCACTGGATCTTGGGATAGCAGGGTTGGCTAGGATACATTTTTCTATCAACCAGTTCTTTCCATTCTTCTTTCTTGCTTTCTCCATCCTTCCAGCCAAATGCATTTTGAAAAGACCCAGGTCTTCATCTCACTCTTTCCCACCCAAGTACACAAATGTGGAGCTAGAGAATGTGCCCCTGCCTGGCCTCTGCCCCACTGATATCTAATTGCCCCTGGAGGCTTGGCAAAGCAGGAAGCAATCAATTTGCCATTAGGAAAACAGCCAGAAGGAAGATTGGCTGCAGAAAGCAATTCTGTTGACAACCACTAATGTCTGCCTGCTCCCTGTGGCTCTTTCACCATCAGTAAAGCATACTGTGATTTTCCAAGGATTCTGAGGCTGAACTCCAGAGAAGGACCTCAGGGTAGGCTGAGAGGGGCAAGAGGAAGCTTCCAGTCATAAACTGGTCAGAATAACTCCAACTCTTTCCTGATTTTTGGAGTGGGATTAGGTGTAACAATGTGTGTGTGTGTGTGTGTGTGTGTGTAATCAAAAGAGAAAGAGGGAGAGAAAAAGGGTTGAGGAGAAAAGTTCGAAAATTCCTGATCTGGAAAAAATCTAAGGCAACATTTCTATAACTTGCAGGTTTCCCAAAAACTCCAAAGGAAAAACTTCTGATTTGGAAAAACAACTCACAGTGCTCATCTGGCGTTGTGACCTTCGTGAAAGTACCATTGGGGCCCTCGCCAACTCTTGTGTATGAAGTGACAAAAAACTCATAGGAGGATTCCGGCTGTAGGTTTTCCACAATGAATGTCTTTTTTCTCGGGTCATCAATGTTGTATTTGCAACATATTGAGTCACCTGTGGTTTTTAGAATTTTTTTCAAGAAATAAGAATTATTTTTTTTATGAGCATGGTAGAGATCTCATGGCAGAGATGGACATATACTCCTGTTGCCTCGGCACTGTCAGCATTCTTAAATCAACCAGAAGTCACATTATTTCAGCACCCTGGGGAAAATCTTCAAGAGATGGCACAATAAGCAAAAAATTCACTAAACAGGCATTGTTGGTGACCCAGGTAGAGCACAAAAAACTGACGAGACAGCGAGGCTTGTAAAAGGCTTAAAAATAAGTTGTAATAGCATTTGACAAAGTTGAAAAAAAGGGTAAGAAAGTTTCCTAAGTGGCAGGATCCCTCAAGGAGCCAATTACCAACCCCCACTCTAGTCTTGTTTAGCCCACTCATTTGTCTACATACTCCTTTGGATCATTAAATCAAAGGGAAAGAGAACTCAGCCTGGCCACAGATATGGTAGCCTTTGTAATACTTTTGAATAATGAGATCTCGGCAGTGTAAAAGAATAAATAAAAATAAGTGTTACCTGAAAGAACCACCTTTTCAAATCCTGGGTGGCACTGCCTGGCCCTGGCTTTCAGGTAGACATAGTAACCTTGTATAAAACCAGGCTGGGACTCGATGAAATACTTCTTCCAAGTCAGAGCAAAGGAGCGGGAGGTCAAGTTAGTAATGTCCACTTGAGGGTTGTCTGAAGGAGCTGGGAAGGGAAGTTAGGGTAAGAAAGGAGTCATGATTTGGAAATAGTCTCAGAATGAAGAAACCAAAGCCAGTTGTGGGGGCTGTAGAAACTTACACAGTTTTATCTGTTATCCTAGAGGATTTATGCCTGGATATCACTTGTGAGGGCTGAGGAGTTGAGCAATATTCTCGTTTAAGCTTTGCCTTTCACAGATGAAGAATTAGATGCCCAGAAGAGAGACTAAGAGAGACTAAGTAACTTGCACAAGAAGAAAAAACGACAACAACAACAACAACAAAAAAAAATGATGAAATCCCCTTCTTAGACTTGATTGTGTCCTTGAATTCTAAGTAGTGTTTGAGAGAAGACCCAACCCAAGAACTTACTGAAGGGAAGAGGAGGAGGAGGAAAAAGCATGGTTAGGTTCAAAGAAGCAGCAGGGATCTGCAGAACTCTGGTTCCCAGGTCGAGGCAATGAAAAACAACCCAAGTGTCACGGAAAAAATCTGGATTCATTTATTCTGAAGCCTTATTGGGTCTGCTTCCACACACACTTAGCCACACACACGGACACACAGGCAGAGGGCACACCTGCCCACCTCAGAGCCAGCTCAGAGCCAGCTGTGACCTGTGGATCAGCTGCCCACAGTGAAGTAGCCTGAGACTCCATCTGATGTGCTGTGCAGCTTTCAGCCAGCCTGAGACCTCAGATGCCAGAGGAGGTGAATAAGCACTCTCAGGGGACAGCAAAAATCCCATGCACTGCTGGGGACAGTGGTGGAAGTTCATGGGGCAATTTCACAACATGTCTGAAAAGTCTTAAAAATTGTAAGAGAGATGAAAAAATATTTGAGAAGTTCAAATCCCTGGATGTAAGTATTTCACCTCTGGGGCTTTCCTTAAAAATCATTATCATGAATATGTTGATTCAAAAAGGGCATGAGAGATTGTGCCAAGGAAGAGAGAGGCCTGAGGCTTTGCACTTGGGCTATAAAGATTCTGGAATTGAATTTTACAGTTTATTGTCAAAATTACTGTAACCATTCTAAATTGTCCCACATGCATATATAAAATGGGACACTTTTCAGTCATGAAAATGATGTGGTTCAATAATGTGTAGTGACATGAATCAAAAAAGTAATTTACAGCTGGGCGTAGTAGCACACGCCTGTAATCCCAGTGGCCTGGGGGCTGAGGCAGAAGGACAACTGAGTTCAAAGCCAGCCTCAGCAACAATGAGGCACTGAGCAATTCAGTGGGACCCCGTCTCTAAATCAAATACAAAATAGGACTGGGGATTTGGCTCAGTGGTTGGGTGCCCCTGAGTTTAATCCCCCGTATTCCCCCTAAAAAAAGTAATTTACAAATTGTGCAGATTAAGATCTCATTTGTCCTTAAAAGTGTCTATCTGTAGAAAGAAAGGAATACCAGGACATACATAAAATATTCTCTTTGGCTTTATGCTTCTGGGTGTTCAGATTACCAATGACTTCATCTTGTTTTGCATAATAATTTGTAAATCACCTTTAATGAAAATGTTGTATATTTGTGTGATTAAAAAATAATTTAAAAAATCCCAACTCCCAGAATAAATAGAACCAAGAAAATTAAAGGGATAAAATATTCCAAAACCCAAAGCTAAGAATCTATGGATTGTTCTGAACCAATCCTTATAGGAAGCATATTAGATTCTTTAAACTTACCCAGTTCCTGAGAGTATCCTGTTTTATTCTCTAGTAAATATGCAATCTTCTTCGTAGAAATTGCATAAATTCTGAAGTTATATCGTACTCCTGGTCTAAAAGTATCTAGAGAAGAAAAGTCAATAACTTTCAGTAACACGGAATGACAATCTCTTTTGCTCTGAAAAGGAAAATGATGCAAAATGAATTTGTGTTCCCCTAATAGTTTTCTTCTCAGGACTTCTGCGTTTTTCTCCACCATTTTCCCTCCTTCTGCTGAGTCCTGGAGTCCCCTGCGTGGCCAACACTTGACCCCATGGTGTTGCCTGTCACAAAGCCTGCAGGGATTGTCGTGGACTGTGTCTTCTTGAGTAACAACTCTCAAATATATCCTTATCCATGTGCAGAAAATTGGGTGCAGAATCAAGCCAGACACATAAAAACAGTTCAAATTCTCCTCTTTCAATTTTGAATCTCCTTATAGTTATTTCCTTCTTTCTTCCCATGAAAGCCCAATGTCTAGAAAGCTTTGCTTGCACTTCCTTCTTTCCCCTCACACCTGCACCACTGCAGTCTGCTTCTAGAACCCGCCATGGTACTGAAACTGGCAGGGAACCCAGACAACTCCCACATTGTCCCTTACCCTAGTGATGGTGCTTCCCACCCTCCTGCTGAAGCCATAAATGGGCTCCTTTGACTTTGCTAAAGTAGCAGTTATCAAGTTATAAATCCAATGTGGAGATGAGAGTTCCACTTTTACAAGTTTATTTATATTGAAAGTTGATTCTTGACTCCCAGTCAACTCTGTCCTAATCATCTCCCAAATCCACACACTTCTCCACTTTTGTAAATGCTGTCGTTCAACTGTTACAACGCCCCTCTTCCACTCATTTGAGACAGCTAATGTAGAGGAACAAGGTCATCAAATCGAAAACTGATCCAAACCTTAGGTTTCCACACTTCGCAAAAATAAATTTAAAGCTCAGCTCTTAGAATACATTCTTATAAAATCTGAACTCCTAGCATTCATGTTGGATTTGTGATTTCAAAATTATCAACAGCAAAATCAAAGCATCTGTGGGGTAGACCAGAAATACTGGTGAACTTGCTGCAAGGGGATCTGCAAAACTCTGGTTCCAAGGTCAAAGCAGTGAAAAATGGCCCAGATGTCATGGACAAAATCTGGGTTCATTTATTCTAAAGCCTTATTGGGTCTGCTTCCACACACACTTAGCCACACACACAGACATACAGGCAGAGGGCACACCTGCCTGCCTCAGAGCCAGCTGTGACCTGTAGATCAGCTGCCCCCATGTTAGTAACATGGAAGTTCTCCTCACCTAAGCTGATGAGTGTACTTGTGATATTGGGATCCAGTTTCTTCCACTGCAAATCACAGAACAGGTCCTGGAGATGCTCACACCAGTCTACAACATAGCCTATGACATCTCCAGACTGGGGTTTCCAAGACATCAAGAATCCATCCTCTTTGCTGTTAATTCTTCCTTCTTCAACCTCTTCTGTTCCTGTGTAGAAACAGCAGTGCTTTTGATTTAATTATAATTTTTAAAAAGTTAGTAAAGAAGAAAATAAACATGCATGTGAAATGTATCTGCTATAATTTGCATCTGAAATATCCCTCAAAGGCCTGTGTGCTGAAGCCTTGGTCCCCAGAGCACACTGCTATTGAGAGGTGATGAGTTATAGTTGGAAGAAATCATTAGAAGGGTGCACCCATGAAGGGGCTGTTAGGACCCTGCCCCTTATTCTCTCCTTTCTCTCTCCCTTCTTCCTGGCCACCATGAGGTGATCAGCTTTGCTCCACCACACACTGTCTACCATGGTCTGCTGCCTCACTATAGGCCGCCAAACAATGGGCCAACTGCCATGAAGTAAAACTTCTGTAAGCCAAAATACACCTTCTCTCCTTATAAGTTATCTCGTGTATTTTGTCATAGTAGCAGAAAGCTGATTAACACAATAACTGACAAGTAAGAGTCTCTCCCTTTAATGGCTGCAGAGGCTTGAGTGGGGCTTCCCACTTCCCAGAAAATATACCTGCATCTCACATACACCTCATCCTGATCCTCTCGGATCCAATTAGACTTTGGCACCTAGAACAAGGGTTGGCAAACTATTGCCAACAGGATGATTCTGACTTCTGAGGCTAATTTTTACCATGACTGTTGAGATAAGAAGAGTTCTGTTAAAGACAAGTAAACCAACAAAGAAGAGTATAAAATATATAACAGACTCTGTCTGACCTGCAAAGTCTAAAATATTTACTATCTGCTCCTTTACCCACAAAACATTGCTGAGGGTTGAGGATGTAGCTTAGTGTTAGAACAATTTCCCAACATGAGCAAGGCACTGTGTTCCATCTCCAGCATGACAAAAATAAATAGATAGATAGATCAACTAATTAAAAATGATTGCTGATCCTTGACCTAGATCCATAGCTGGTACTCAATCTGTTTTCAAAAACTATCTGTTGAATGAATAACCAATGCAGCTTTATCCCCGCCCCCAAAATATTAGCTATTCCTGTACAAACTGCTACTCTGAGCTGTTGGGGCAGAAATGGAGTAGAGGACAATAAAAGAAAACCCATTAGGTAGGTTCTGACTTGAGCCATGCAAGGGTCAGGGTATCATTTCTGACAGAGGCTGCCATCTCCACATATTTTATACATCAGGGCAGTTTTCCTAACATCTGACAATTGGAGAAAGAGTGATGCAGCCTCAATGAACTACCAGTTCTACTGATTTCAAGCAGAGCCACACTTTGGCCTTGGAAGAAGGCCAAAAGGAAGATTTCACCTATTTCTACTCACTTACTCTAAAATCTAATTTGTCTATGTACAATTCAAATTTCACTAGGCCTGCTGCCTGTCATCAGGCAGTCCTTATTACTGAACTCTGGTGAGGAAGCATGGTGCTCATGACTCGTCTAGGCCACCAAATTGTTAAATGGCTGGGGACACCCAAAGGAATGGATAGGTAGAGGAAATCTTTTCTTAGTCACTTTGTTTGTTCTTACTGACTGAACTTGAATCCCAACTTAGGGCTGTTACTCTTTGCAGTCTGTTTCTTGAAAATTGCAAATATGTTTTGAGAGACGGAGGTAGAGGAAATCTTTTCTTAGTCACTCACACCCTGGTGTGAACTGGATTAACCTTGTTGATTTTTCTCATAGCACATGAGTGACTTTACACACACTAGTGATTTAAAAGCATGGGCCAGTTAAGGAAGACTGGATGGAGCCTAACACAAAAGGGTCCAAGAGTCTGATGGCAGGGCATGGAAATGGAAATGGTAGGAACCCACAGAGAAGCTCCCGAACTGGTAACAGCACTCAGCAGCGTTGTCTATACTGGCGGCCGGCACGTGAGACAGTCTTTTATCTACCAGCTTCCACCAGCTGCACCCAATGCCCACTTTCCTTTTCTGGCCTTACTGAGGTCAGAATGCAATTATTCATCTCCTCTCCATAGCTCTTCACAAAGCAAAGTCACCCTGAACACTCCTGGAGTTTCTCTTCTGGAGCACAATACTAATTTCCTTTTCTTATCTGACACATACTGAATAATTGTTTAAAAAGTTAAAAAATGAAAAAATACCACACTGTAATCCAGCGAACTTAACCCAAATTTAAACCAAAGTTGAATCATTGGTACAACACAAACTGCCACAGCCTCATAAGCACTACCTGGAGAGTTTAAAAGCAAGAACTGAAGGGCTCATGTCAACTACCCATTGCCTTATACCCCAAGTGCATTGTGCCATAGTGCGTGAACATGGTTTATGATTTCCCACCTTTTCTGTGGCTGTCCCAAGGAGATTCATATCAGTATTGACTTTGCATGCAAGGTCCTTTCTACCTTGTTTGCTCTTTCACAGTTTGAGGGAGTGGCCAGTTATCACCATTCACTCTATGAAACCGTCAAAGCACCTTAGGAAAGAGGATGCCAGTTCTCCTTATGACCTCTGGAAATGTTCTTTGGCTTTTGGTAAGTGACAAAGACTGGCCACATTTTTTTACAATACTATAAATGCAACTCGTATTTCACAAGTCACAGGGCACAGAAGTGCCGACCCTACTTCCAGGGGAAGACTGCCTGTGGGGCTGTGCTTACTTGAATAAATCTGGGATAATTTCCTAAATGTGCTTCCCTGGCCATGGCTGAGACCTTGCTACTGTGAGGCAGTGCCCCACTGAAACATGTGAACACACCTGGCCCCAAAGGAAATGACTCAGTGTTTGCCTCTAGACATTTTGTCTTTCCAAGTTCACATCTTCTCAATCTATCCAATGATACTCAGTCATATCACCAATATTTTCCTAGAGAATGAAAATGAAACCAACCAAAAAACAACTCACTATTTCCAGAGTCTCCAGAGATGATAATCACGGATGCTGGGGAAGTGCCCACACTGTTGTTGGCTGTGATGTGGATTTGGTAAGAACCCTGGTCAAGAGTTAACTTCACATTTCTGCTGGGTGCAGGCACAGGGTGGAGCTCTGACGTGGATGGTTTGTCTAGATTTTCTACAACCACATTATAGAATAGGATCTTGCCATTGGCATGATATTTTGAGAGTGGCTGAAAAAAAATTGATGATTATTTTGAAATGGACTTTATTTTGAAAGGACTTTGTGTAATTACTTTTTCATCTCTTCTGGTCCCTCAATTTCCTGACACATGGGTGTGCAAGGAAACACACACACACAGCAAATTCCAACAGTTTTTTTACTTAAAAAAATGTTTTTAGTTGTAAATGGGTGCAATGCCTTTATTTTGTTTATTTATTTTTATGTGGCACTGAGGATCAAACCTAGTGCCTCACACATGCCAGCCAAGCACACTACCACTGAGCCACAATAGCATAATGTTGGAGAACATTATGCTAAGTGAAGTAAGCCTATCCCAAAAAACCAAATGCCGAATGTTCTCTCTGATTAGTGGATGCTGATACATAAGGGGGGTGGGAATGGGGAACATAGGAGAAATGGAGAAACTCTAGACGCAGCATGGGGGAGGGGGAAGGGAAAGGGGAATGGGTACAGTAAAGATGGTTGACTGAGATCGTCGTCACTACCCTTGGTGCATGTATGAAGACACAAATGGTGTGACTTTATCTGGTTTGCAACCAGAGAATTGGAAAAACAGAGCTCTATATATGTACTATGACTTGAAATACAACTAAATAAACTAATTAAAAACAAAATAAAAAAAACCACTCTCTTACTCCAAGTTCTGAAAAGAAGGCTAGTCTTCCAGGTGGTCAGGAAGTATATTAGGCCGGAAAGCATGATATTTTATATTATAGTTTTATAGCTTGTTTATAACTTTTAAATATAAATAATATTAATATTTAAATATTCATAATTTTAAAATATGGCATGTGGTTTTCCACATGTACCCTTGCCCTGAGCTTTGCAAAGTTAGGGCTGGGCCTGAGTAGAACTTACGGAGAAGAAGATTCTAGAAATCAGGGCTGGCCATCAGTGACATGCGCTGTCAGGAAAGTAGCAGTGCTAGTGTCAGGATGTGAAGGAGGAGCGGGATTCCTCAGCTGGGGACGCAGTTCCCTTGGACTAGTGTTGAGATCTCTCCCTGTTGTGAGGCTGCACCAGTTTTCACAATTTCACTGTGAGGGACATAGTGGAAGCAAATTGGGCTTTTTTGAAGCTGCACATCTTACCTTCCAGAATAAGGTCACAATATGACTTCCATTCTCTGACTTCACTATTCTCCAGACATCAGGAGCCTTGGAGGGAGCTGAAATTAACCAAAGGCAAATTCTTGGGTCACAATGTGTGTAGAACAACTGCTTTCTAAGGCCACAATGAGCTCCTGCCCTCCAGAGGCCTGCTTCTCACCTCTTCAGTCTCTGCGACTTCTACCCAATTATCCACAACCACTGCTCACTCCTCACTAGGTGCATATACTAGGGACTTTAAAAAAGCATCAGCTGGCCCTGAATGTGACACCAAACCAGACACCTTTTTAAACATCAAGCCTCAGAACTTTTTGAAACTGCCAAAGAATTTCTGCAATTGTTTTCTAGATCAATTCTAAGAGGTGAGTTGGGTAAATTTCGCCTGTTTTGACTTTCCAGATGCAGATCATTACTACTTCCTTGCAGGATTCGCAAAGGCTACAGCTGAAGAGCACTAACAGACAGCCCCCTAGGAGCAGGAAGCACAGGGCTCTTCCTTGCCTTCCTGATTCCACCTGGTTGGGCCTTCACAGAAGTCAGAGCCTGGAAGTGGAAATGCCTCCTTTCCCCCCTCTGCAGCTTCAGCACCAGTCAGCTGCCTGAGGATACACAGGGCACCTGCTGCCCCAGTCCCTGTATCCTGACTCTCACCACACTATTTGAGAATACTTTGATTCCTTGTCTCTCCGTCAATAAACTGTGAGATCCCTGGGGCCAAGGGCCTTGGCTCATTTGACTTTAAGACCCTAGCATCTGGGGGCTCCAGTTGTCTGTAGCTCAGTGGTAGGGCGCTTGCCTAGCATGTGTGAGGCACTGAGTTCAATTCTCAGCACACATAAAAATAAATAAATACAATTTAAAAAGACCCTACATCTGGCTCAGGGACTGGTACTTAATGTAAGTTTTATATGCTTTTTTTGATTCAAAAAGCAAACTAAGAAGGAGCATCAGAAACAACGTACTTAAATATCCCAATCTTTTCTTGTCCCTATCCCTCCCTCAAATGATTGGTTGATTGACTAGTTGATCATATTGTACTGAATTTACCCTTGGTTATTCAACTTATCATGAGAAGGAATCAGTCTTTTTTAAATCCACATCAACTCTTGATACCTATGAATAAAATTATTTGAGGGGCATCTCATTCTTACAAAAAAACCCCCAAAACAGCTAATATTTATAATATTGGACTCCAAGCTCAATGCCCAGTATTCAGCTGGTTTGTAAATTACTATTCAAAATCAAAGAATGCTATAACATAGTTGATAACACTATACATTTATATACAATACAGTTTCTACTGTGGTGTCATTAATTTTGTGTGTGCTTACTGTGGTTTTTCTTATGATTGCAATCCACCAAGCATTGAGATTTCCAGTATTAAGCAAAGTGCTATCAGAGATAAATATCTATAAAGTCACTCTAAATGAACGTAGAGTCATAGATTCATCTCAATTTCTTATCATCATCAAAAGTAAAGAAAAGCATTTTCAGGGTTATTATACCATAATCTAAAGATCCTCTCCTCTTTTGCTATTTCCCTTTTGCACAAAATTATAATTATGATGTTAGAATCAATGTACAGCAAACAAACAAAAACTTCAAAGCAAAACAGCATTACTGAAGTAAAAATTCCTTAATAAAACATGGCTGAGGAATATCCCATATCCTATCAGGAACAGGGTTTCCCACAGCAGGAATTCTTGAGGAGTTTGCATCCTTTGGAAAAATTCCTGGAGTCTTGGTGGGCAAAAACCCTGGAGGAGTTGGAGAGGACATGGAACTCACTAAAGCCCATCTCCATGTGTAGATTCTGACCAGCTGCCCTCATGGTGCCCAAATTAGAGCCACTGCTTTAAAACGGCTCTCACAGAATGTGGCAGAAAGAGCTCTGCCAAGCTACATGCAAACAAGAACATGGAATGAAACACACAGTGTAATCCTTCCTGTGGCTGTAAACAGCCAGGGCTTGAATAGACATGATCACAAAGCTGTGATCACAATGCCAAGAGAGAGGACACTGGAAACCTAGTTCTGGTCAAGGTGGAGCTCTGCAGCCAGGCTTCCTGGGCGTGAGTCACAGCTCAGTCACTTACTGGCTGGGCCAGTGAGATCACTTCACCACTCTGCCTCAGTGTCCTCACCTATTAATAGCACCTGCACAAGTAGTGAGGATTAAAACAACTGTGGGCACATAGAGCACAGCACAGGTGTGAACTGCTGTGTTATTCTTGCGTCTCTGCCACTCACTAACGTTGTCAACTGGGTGAGTCTCTTGAATCCATGGGTATAAGTTCCCTCATCTGGAAAATGGACAGTGGTAATACTTTATCATCATGAATTGGAAAGAGCTGGAGGCAAAACCAGACCATCTTATCTCTTTAGGTCCATTTGAGCTCTGGGACATAGTTATTTGAGAAGAAAGCTCTGTGCCATCAATACTCAGAAAACCCTGCCACTTAGAGCATGCAGAGGCTCCCAGAGTGCCACCACTGGAGCAAACAACTTACTAGTAAAGATTAAGGCCCCAAATATCAACATTACATTTCCAAACACAGCCTGAGGCTGTTCCATATGAGACCAGTGCCGCCCATGGCATTAACACTTCTATTCGACCCCAGCCCTGAATTAAAGGTCTATGTTAATTTACGCAGCCCCAGATCCAATGTGCATCCAGCAATAGCAGTGGCTAAGAAATGATTTTAGAAAAATGAAAGGCAAGAAAGAAAATGTATACTAGAAATAATACTGACCTCAAATGTTTGAGACTGATGTCTCCCACTCATTAGGCATTGACCCAATTTTAAAAGATGATATCCTGTTTTTATACTTGCCCCTTAGAGTTTAGTACAACTAAAAGCTCTTAGGGAAGCCAGCCCATTTCTGGGGTTTAGATTCATAGATTAAGTGCCAGGGAGCTGAACATACCAGCTTCAGGGGTGGTGAAGTTTTTAACCGTCCATTCACTCCACTTCCAGAAGTGGTTGGCAGTAGCACAGCGTACACGGGCCACATACTCTGTATCAGGCACCAGTTCCTCAAAGAGGCGCTCGCCATCCACCTTCATATCAACACTGTGCTGCTTGATTGAAAAAGAGAAGGAAGGGAAAAAGAATACAGAAGTATTGATGAACACATACTACAAAGCCAAATCAGGACACAGTAAATCCTAATTTGGACTAATACCAGGTCTTCTTCAGGGAGGGAAAAAAATCCCTAAAGTTATCTTCCCTCCTCTACAAATTTATGATTAATGTCATGTTCCTTTTTAAACAGATGATCCACATTTAAACATTTTAAACCGATGATCACAGATGAACCAGAGTGTGAAGTGATTCTATGGAGCAACCTCTCTGTTCAGGACAGAAGAGGAATGTGAACATTAAGCAAGATTCTTACTTGTATCACTTTTTCATCGCCTTCCAGTTCAACCTGACATTGAAGTGTCAAGTAATTCCCAAGGGCGTGCATCTTCCAGTTCATCAGGACAGTTGTGGCACCTATATTTTCAAAGTGTACACTATGGGGAGCCATTGGATGAACTGCCAAAAAAAATTGACAAAATTTTAAAAAATAAACAAAGATAAGAATTTAAGCACTGGCCCAAAAGAACTTTGGGAAACTGGCAGTTCATCTTTCCATTTAAAGAGTATTTTTTGTTTAAAAATTCAACAAAACCAGACTTACTGACAAGATATGATATGCCAACTACACAGCTTTTCTCTTTCATTGACTATTAGACACTTGGAAAAATACAAAAAGAAATAACCTTAGTATTCTTAAAATTAAACCTAAGAGGCAGACTGTGGAGGGGGCATCAAAACTTAGAAGAAAGCCCATGGAGGAATTTTACAACAGAACTCAGAGTCTAATAAAAACAATATCAACCATGTCAGGAATATAATCACAAATATTCAGTGTATAACAATATTCCAGAAAAATGTCACCAATTCCCAAGAGAAAAGATAGTCAACAGGTGACAACCTCCAGATGATCCCTATGAGGGCACTGCTCGGCAAAGACTTCAAAAGAGTTCCAGGAGGTAAAGGTGAGAACATTTGAAACAAAGAGAAGAGGAATAGCGATTATTAAAATGAGAGGTTGGGGGGAGGGGAGAGGGAGAGAAGAAGAAGAAAAATAAGGGAGGAGGAGAGCTGAGAAACATAAATATCTAAAATAAAACATTGGGTGAAATTCATTTCTGAAAAAAATGAAGGAAGCACCTTTTGTCCTGTCTATTCCACTGACGGCTGTGGGCATAATTCAGAGTGCTATCTGAGAAATTTGAAAAGTAAGTAACAGTAAAGATACTGGAAACCAGAATTGGAAGTGCTACTTGAACTGGCAGGGAATTTACCTGTTTCTTCCTTTTTATGTTGTTGGGGTTTTTTTTTACTTTCTTTTTTTTTTTTTTTTTAATTTTTGTTTTTGTTTTTGTTTTGGGTACTGGAGATTGAACTCAGGGCACTCAACCACTGAGCTACATCCCCAGCCCTATTTTGTTTTTTATGTAGAGACAGGGTCTCACTGAGTTGCTTTTTGTTTTTTTCTGTCAGTCCTCTCAATACCTGGCCTTAGATGAGGGCACAGTAGAGGAGGTACCAGAGTAGGATAATTAAAGTCCCAGATTTCTGGCTGGAGAATAAAATGGAGAGTTCCAGAAATCAGAAAGCACAGAGAAATCATGGAGGGGAAGGTGCTGGAGAAAGTGATTTCATGAAATTTTTGAGACCTCCCATGCTTACCTCTAATGCGCATGCCTAGATTTAATCTTATGCAGCACACCAAAGACTTTGAGTATTGAGCTAACAGACCACTGTCTAGGTCCCAGAGGCCACTGGGAGACACACTTGGAACAGATTTTTAAGCCACTGCAAAGCCCTTGAAAACTGAACTGGCAATGCAACCACAGCCCACCTAAGGCTGGATAAAATGCAGCCCAAACCCAACCACATCAATTGTTAACTAAAACTATCAACAACCCCTAGAAGACCTGAACATCTAGGATCTTACAACATAATATTCAAAATGCCCAGGATAAAATCCCAAATAATTCAGCATGCAAAAAAACATGAAAACTTCAGCTTACAGGGAGAAAGGCAGCTGACAATAGGTATTTTAGTGTGTGTGTGTGTGTGTGTGTGTGTGTGTGTGTATGTGTATATATATATATATATATTTCAAAATACTTGCATTTAAGTATTTGGGGCTACATACTGAATGAACATATCATGTTACCAAAAATATCAATCTAGAATAGCTAACACCAAGACAAACTACAGTGAAATTACTGGACCTTAAAGAAAAACAAAATCCTTTGGACATTTAGGCAACAGACCATGTAGCCAGGACCCTGAGGCCTTTGTCAGCGTGGCTGTATGCCTGGAGAAAATGGAGAAATGCAGTTTATGACACTCAAGGGAAAAAATGCAAGCTAAAGGGTCTTATATCAACTCAAACTGACCTTTAAATTCAAGGACCAGAGCCAACCTTTACTGACATTCAAGAATTCACAGGACTCTTGCTCCCAAAAGCATGAATTCAAATGACCAAACTGAATAGATGAGCATTTGCATAAGAATTGGTGGGAGAACATTAAAAATGCATAGTTACTTATAGACCCAAAAGATTCAGTAAAAGTTAAAAGAGAGATGATCTAATATGTAATGTCTATGTGCTCTGATGAGAAAGAGTGAAATTACTGGATTTTAAAGAAATTAAACAACTATTTTTAAAGATGGAGGGGTTTACCAATTTAAAAAAAATCAAAAAGGAGAGAAAATGGGGAGATTAAATGTTTATAACAGTTTAAATTGTTTTTACAAATCGCTTTAGTGGTTGTAGCACAAAAACCATGCAGGAAGTAAACATGGGAAGATTTTAAAACTTTATGAACAGACATTAACAGAGGCCTAAATAAATGTAAAAATATGCTATGTCCATGCATAGGAAGACTTGATAACATATAATTATCCAAATTACATTTGTAGATTAATTATAAACCCAGTGAAAAAATCAACAGGGTTTTTTATAGACTTTGATATTTTTATTCTCATGTTTATACAGAATACAATATGAGCAAACCTTAAGCATTTAATATTCTATAAAAAGCAGTTACGAGATTATTACACACAGCTTGACATCCTTCATACACATTAAAACCAAACCAAGAATAGCGAGGACACACTTAGCCAAGAACAGGGAGGGGACTTACCTTACATCAAGACTTGCCTGAAACTTAAAAAATTCCATGTTATATTTCTACCTTATTTAATATACAAAAACCAGTTCTGCATGAATTTAATTGGAAAAAATCAAGGATTTAGTTTAAAACACAACTTAAAATCTTAGTAAAATATTATAGGTGACTAGATTTCTGATCTTGAGATAGAAAAGGGTTTTTTTTAAAAGATTTTGGTATAAACTAAATTGAGAGCTTTTATTTATCAATAGCCATGTATAAGATAATGAAAAGTTACAAACTGGGAGGAGACATTAGCAATATATGAACAAAAACAAAGCATCAGCATCAAGAATATACAGATAACTTGTCAATCAAAACGTAGACAATCCACAGAAAAGTAGCAAACAGCACAAACAAATATTTTAGAAAAGAGAAAGCAGATGTGTTTAAAACATAGGAAGAGATACTCAGCCCTAAGGATGTGTAGATTGAAACAATCATCACTGCTGTTTTATACCCATTCAGTTGGCAAAAATGAACAGCAAGAGGGCTGAGGTTGTGGCTCAGTGGTAGAGCGCTTGCCTTGCACCTGTGAGGCACTGGGTTTGACCCTCAGCACCACATAAAAATAAGTAAACAAAATAAAGACACTGTGTCCATGTATAACTAAAAAACATTTAAAAAAGAAAAAAAAACGAACATCAAGAATAACCAATGTGAAGAGAATGTGTTCACCCCTAAGATGGTCCTACTGGGACAAATTCTTTGGAAATAATTTGATATTATCTCATATAAGCTGAACATTCAGATACTATGTATCTCTACTAATTCTATCCTTAGGTATATTACTCAAGAAAAACAATTGTATATGTATACTAAAACGTGTATAAAATGCTCATTAATTAAAATGGTACTTAAAAGTAAAAACCTGGATAGAGCTTGAAATCCATCTAAAGAGCTAAATGAATAAAATATTGTATATTTACATGAAATGCTATATCCTCGTAAAATGGACCGACTAGCAACACTCAACAATATGAACAAATCTTAACCATTTAATATTCTATAAAAAGCAGTTACTAGATTTTTACACACAGCTTGACATCTTTCATACACATTAAAACCAAACCAAATTAAATTGTTTTTAGAATTAGGTAAGAAATAAGAATACACACAAACACACCTATACACAATTTAAACAAAAAATAATCTTGGTGAAAGGAGGCGGGTGGGGAGACAGTGGAATGGAAGATCAAATAATCTGTCAGAGTTGATTTTTAAGTTAGTTAGTAAGCTCCCAGGTGCTTAAAACATTATCCAAATAAACAAATAACAGGGATGCTTGCATCTGTGAGGGCAAGAGTGGCATGAACAAAATTATAATTTTCACTTAGGCTGTGAATTAGGCAAAAAATATCTACAGCACATTTATTTGATCGTACAGTATGTCAGGTATGTTAGTGGCCACAGGGCTATAACAATTCTAGTCTCACCTCGATGACTCAGGTTAAAAACAATATTAACACTTCTCTCCCTTAAGTAATTTGCTGCCATGAGCGTGAAATTATACATTTCTTGTGAATCTTGAGTTATTTTCCAATCGCACGAGTTTTTGTGTTTGCAATTTTGTTTTTTTCCAGAAAATCTTTAAAACAAAACAAAACAACAATTAAAGGGCTTACTCTTTTGTCAAAGCAGATGTTTTCCTATCTCTTGAAAGTGACTTTCAAACTATTCCACATATTGGCATTGATCCATCACTGAAATATCAGTAATGAAAACACTGTTTCTATGTATTTACTGTATTTGACTAAATGTATTAATGATGAATTGCTGATTCACTCTTGTAAGAGGTGAGAACATCAATCAGCTTTGTGTGTGTGCTACTGGTGATTTAACCCAGGGATGCTCTACCAATGAGCTACATCTCCAGCCCGTTTTTTGTTGTTGGTTTTTTTTTTTGAGACATAGTCTTGCTAAGTTGCCCAGGCTGTCCTCAAACTTTCCATCCTCCGACCTTGGCCTCCAGAGTAGCTGGGGTTACAGGTGTGCACCACCATGTGCAACTCAATCAATTAAATCTAAATACTCTTAAAAAGCTGTAATATGAGGTACAAACAGATTATCAGATGAGATTACTTTCACATTAAGATACAGTATGAACTGTCTTTCTTATTTTTTTGGTACATATTTTTGAAGAAAAAGAAACCCCTCAGGTAGAGAGTATTATACACCTATAGTCACTTAAAGATTTCCTCCTGACCCTGGCAGGTAATTTGGAAACATTTGTATTAGCTTTCTAACATTTTCTAAGCAACATCTATGTGTAGCTTGTTGTCACAAACAGGGAAAAATCTGTCCATACAAACAGAGCTAACTTACGATTCAAATAAAGTATAGCTTTGGGAAGGTTGCATATTCCAATCCAAGCCAGTGTCCACGCCAGGATACCAAGTACATTTCAAGGTCTTGAAATCCTGAGTTTCACAGGAAAAGTTCTTGGGTTCCTCAAGTACTTCTACTCATACAAAGAAAATAAACAGATGAAAGACCTGATTAAACCCCTTTATTGAAAGACAGGTCAAACAGAAAGCTGTGGTTGGGATTTGAAGCCATGGGGTTACTCAGAACAATGAAGAAAACTCAGGTGGAAGTCCACATATCAATAATACAGTCATATCACAGGCATCTCATCCTGCTGACACCCCTTCTGCTGTGATTGTCTGGGATATCATGGGAATGGGTCGTCAGTGTTGTGCAAGAGGTTGGCATCATGTCCATTTGAGAGGATGTCTCCCTAATGCCTGTTTGGTGTTTCATTTTGGGTGATGTGGCTTCCAGAAAGCCCAGAAGATACTAGAAAGTCAGATTCTGTGACCTGGATAAACTCAACAACTGGGAGCTGAGAGTCCCAAAAAATGGCAAAACACCTCTAGGATGCTAGAGTCACTGCTGCTCCTAGTGCCCACATTAAGGCACACAGATAATTCCAGGAGACCAGAATTACTTGCTTTGGTAATAGAAGCAGGGAGAGAACGATCATAGCTACTGTCCTACTGTCCAGGGAAATGAGACTCTCAAGATAAAGCACAGGAGGCCACTGAGTGGGCATACAGAAAGCTACAGAAATATCAACATGTCCCCACTCCACTAATATAGCCCATGAAACAAATTTTCCCCACAGTTTAGAACAAGAATGGCCACCATTTGTTGAACTTTTGGTATATGTCACCAGTGCATTGAGGCCTGGCACTGTCAATGGTCATTAATTCCCCCAGCTACCATCATCCTCATACAGGCTCAGAGAGGCTAGAAAACTTGTCCAAGAGCACAGGACCAGTCAGGGCATGATTTGAACCCAGGTCTTCTGGGCCACCACACTGGCTGTGTTTCTGTGATCAGATGATCTGCAGCCCCCTCCTCCCTTTATGATTCTGAGATAACAATTCCACCACGGCTGAGGCAAAGTAGGCTATTTCCTCAGTGGTCCAGGTCATGACCTGAACTTTCTCTCCTTTAGTACTGTTAGTTTCTAGGAATAAAATTGTACAGGCAAGGAAACAACAGGAAATCCTGGAAATATTGTTTTAGAATTCCATTTCAGAATCTCTCCTAGAAGACTTGGGAAACAAAAGGAAACTAAGATCATGCACGGAAATGTTTACTTGTCTTCTGATAAAGGAGAGTCAGCGTATTCCACAGGAAATGAGAGGAGGGGGAAACAAAATTTGTACACTTACTAGACACAAAGAATGTAATGCCATCGTGAATATCCGTTTCGTTCACCTCACAAAAGAAATTTGTCCCTGATTTCCTAATGAAAGGAACGTTATTCAACTTGAATGCAGAAGCATTTGAATCCAGTTGTTTTCCATGAATCAGTTCACCATGCAAGTAACAGCTTATATTGTTGTGATTGATCCCTGAAATATAGCAGATGGTGATACTGGAGCCTTCTTCCACCAGCTTATTTTTAGGGAACACTAACAATGTACTTGGTCCAGGAGAATCTTGAACTGTAAGACAAAAAAAGTTTGGTTAGAATCTCATTCAGAACTTGAGACAAAACCTCTCCTACCTCACCCTCAGAAGATGGCTTTAGCTTTTTCTATTTCCTGGGGAAAACAGAAGCCTAAATTTCTATACTAAACCGACACAGTTTGGTCCATATAAGGCAATTCTTTCCACCATTGCTCCTACTGTGACATCAAAACCACTGTTGTTGCCATTATTGCCAAAGATGGCACCAGTACCAGTACCACTACTGATTAATGTATTGTTGTCATTGTTAAGTGAACACAACAGCTCTATAGAGAGCAGCCACATGGGAGGCCCTGAGCTAAGTGCATCTCATGTCATTCTTACTACCTTACACCAATGGGTGGGAAGGTTTCCTGAGCCTAACTATGCTCAATCAGTGGTAAAGCTCACTAGGATCTGCTCGGTCTATCCAGCTCCCAAATCACATGTGCCTCATGGTCTCACTATTCAACTACAGATCACATCTCTTTCCACCTTTTCAGAAATGCCAGTCATTCAAATATCTCCTTTTGCTTTCGTTTCCCCACTATGGCCCATTTGCACCTCAAAGTCTTTAGGGTCTCCCCTTTAAGAAGATTCATTGTCTTCCCCATATATCCCTCCTGCCACTCTAGGTATTCTCTCATCCCAGCTGGCACCCCTGAAAGAGGTCCACCCATTCCAATCCACCAACTCCTCATCCTGTGGCAATCTGGTTGCCCGTTCATAAAGGCCATGAAAACATGCCATCAGTGACCTCACCTGTGCTATGCAGCCTGCGTATTCCCCCCAACCCAAGGTCCCCAGATGATTCTACCATATAATCACAGTTGAAAATCACTGTTATTTGGATCAGGAATAATCAGGTTTTCCATTTTTGTGTGTGTTAGTTTTGAGGCAACAGCTTTGAGAAATCCAGTTCATTTTACCATTTTTTATAGAAAGTGGTTCTTTCTCTCTTGCTATCTTTTTAACCTCTGCATTTTTCTGTACACATGTCCCTCTTTCAGCAGTAGGACATAATGGTTAAGAGCATGGCCTCTGGAGCCAAGTTTTCTGGATTGGAATCCCAGTTCCATTATTTAGTGGCTTGATGACTTTGCCTGTGTTCTTTAACCTCCCTGGGCCTCAATATCCTCATCTGTGAAGTAGGGATAAGAATAAAACATTTTATGGGGCTGGAGTGAGGACTAATTTCTAGTGTTTGAGTCAGTAGAATGTAAATGTAATTCTATTATTATTAATCTAAACACTAGGCCACTCAAGTTAATAGGGGACCAGTTTGAGTTAACACATTTTCATAAATGCCTAAAAAAGGAATAATTCTATTGGCAGAATTTCAAATAATCTAAAGGGTAAATAGTGAAGAGATAAATCCCATTGCTACAGAACTGGACTGTGGCTTAACTGGAGCATAAGAAACTATGGCAAAAAACACTCTAAATTTTAATTACAACAAATATCAAAATTAAGGGATATTTAAAACATATTTTTCCACAACTTACTTCATTACTCCAGTGAAGAGCTGCTTTCATTTCTCCATATTGCTCCCCTTTACTCTAGATTGGCAGACTATGGCACATGGGCCAATCTAAGCCACCATCTGCTTTTATAAATAAAGTTTTATTGCAACATAGCCACCTTTCTTTGTTTAAATATTGTCTATAGTTGCTTTCCATATCACAGTCATGACAGAGACGATTTGGCCCTTTACAGAAAAAGTATCCCAAGATTTTTTTCTAGATGTATTCATATTTTGTGTTGTTTGTTCACTTAGCATTCTATAACAGACACAATTTACACAGTTGGCAAATGAACACAAAATTGTCTGAATTGCATAATAGCTTACCGAGTAAGTTCAGAGGTAAAACCTCAGACGTCTGTCTCTCCATGGTAAGTTTTACTACCTTACTTTTAATTTCAATATAAGCCAAAGGAAAATAATATCAGTGTCTACAAAGTCACAGCAACTTCAGTGTCTCAGCAACTTCCACTATTTCACTGTTGATCCCTAAGTAGTATTAAGTATTAAACTATCTACTCTTAAAACCACTTCACTTCTTACCATGAACTTCCTCCCAGGAGCTCCAGTTGCTCCAGAGACTAAGCTTGGGGAACTTGGCATCATCCACCATACTCTGGATTCTTACAAAGTGTTTTGCACATTTCAAAGGGAGCTCGGATTCCCAGCTCCAGTGCAGAACTTGGTCCCGCTTCACAGTGGTGCTATAATTTCCCTGAAAATAGAGGAAATATTTGGAATCATATAGCTATCCTGTTCTGGAAACTAGCTCAACCTGATTTATCCCAAAGCACAAACTTAAACCCCATTACAAGTCCACCACATATATAAATGAAGTCTAACCCCAACCAGTAAATCCCCCTGGCTTCAGTAGTGGGAAGCTATGACTTCTTGAAAACTAAGCTCTCAGTCCCTATGGCTGACCAACTCCAGGGGTCCATGTGAACCAAGTGGAGAGGAAACAGAAGCTGCTCAAGTCTTGGAGAGAAGATCAGCTACAGAAGATGTTCTCAGAGCAAGTTACAGAGAACCTGCTAATAAAATTCTTGAAAACTAGAGAATTGAGTCATCTTTGTAAAAAATAAGCAAGATTGATGGTGGTTTTTACGTATTCATTTTCAGCCAGGGTCAGATCCGATTGGCCAAATCTCAGTAGAAAGGATAGTCCTTCATGGCACCCTGGAAGTTTCATTGTCTCCAGAAGTCAACAGATGGCTCTTCATGTCTCCCTTGGTTTTCTATCTCTTATCTTTTCATATATGGTGGCCACAAGGACCACACCTGCTCCAATGATTTTCATCTGTGAGAATCTTAGACCCTAGAGATGTTAATCACACAGAATGTCAACACTGTTCCTTGAGAAGCTTGTTCAGGTTGAACCTGGTATTTTGGCACAGCCTTTGGTCTTAATCTTTCCAAGACATTAGCATCTCTGTTCTCAAATTTAACAGGCTCCAATGGCTCCATTACATCTTATCCTGCCATTCAAGGTTCTCTATAAGCTGGATCCACCCATCTCTCTCTATCAAGAATCTTCTCTCCGGAACCATATCCCAATACATCTGGGATATTCTTTTTTCCTTTACACCTCAATGTTTGCAGTGTTCCTGGTCTAGTTTACCTTACTTCCCTCTGCATTAGGAATCAGTGTCATCCTTGACTCCTAGGTCATGCCCTGTCTCCTAGGTGAGATCTTTTTCCAGTAGTACCAGACATGGCACGCAGGGCCTTGAACATACTAAGCAAGCACTCTACTATTGACTTACACCCTCACCCCCCACGAAGCCTTTCTTGCTCTTTCCTCTTAATTCCTCCTACCTCCACCTCCTTGAAGCTCTCATGAATAATGTAGTTCTTGGTATTGATTTGTGACTCTAGGATGGTCCTGAGACAGCAGGAACTATGCTTCCTTATTATTTGTGTCCCCATAGGTTTAGGCACTCATTCTTCTCAGTGTGCCTCTCCCAAGACTCCTCATTTCTGCCCCCACAGTTGGGGATAGAAACAATATATACTTTGCACTTCCTGAGGGAACCTGAGTCTGCATCTGCACCCACGTATCTAAGAGAAAATGATAAATCCTCAGTGAAACAGGATGGGGGGACTTGCATGTCACATACCACCTGGAGGCAGCAGCTGGGATTGCTCCCACTTAAGCCTGTGCCCTTTTCAGGTGCTAAGCTTAAACCAAGTCCACGGCAGGACTAACAGAATCCTGGAATTGGAACACCCGGGTCCACACAGGTGGCATTGAATTGTATACTTCCTTTTCACCCTGTAACAAACTGTGATTTTTAAATGCTATGTTTTATTTCAGCTTATTAAATTATTTTATCCTTAGATCACAAAATGCATGTTTAATCTAAAAGCAAATTTGAGAGGAAAAAAAGAAAGAGAAAGAAAGGAAGAAAAGAAAGAAAGAAAGAGAAAGAAAGAAAGAAAGAAAGAAAGAAAGAAAGAAAGAAAGAAAGAAAGAAAGAAAGAAAGAATCTTTAAAGAATTATATTAATGATAGAAATATTCCTCTAAATGTCAACAAGTCACAGACTGGATTTTACCTCCTACAACTCCCTCAGATTCAGGCCCTTCTCTTGTCCCATCTCTGCCTGGCCCAACCCTGAAGCCCATTCCTACCGGCCACTTCCCTTGCTTCTCCTGCTAAGGGGAGGAGCTTCTCCAATGTGCAGCTAAGTGGGCTTTTAAAAACTCAGACCAAATCTTGCCACTGCCCTTATTCTTACTGCTCTTGGATAAGAAGCAAAACCTGAGTGTGCTCCCACAGCCCTATGCAGTGAGGCCCCAGGCCCACCTGTCCTAGCCTGTCCCCGCACACGCAGCATTTCTACATAGCACTTGCATTCAGGCTTGGCAGTTTTCCAGCTGCCACCCTACTTTAAGGCCTCTGATCCCACCCATCAGCTCTTTTTTGAGAGTCCTTCTCCACACTCCCCACTAAATTACTTCCAGATCTCTTTCATATTTTGGCTTAAACAACCCTTCATCCAAATTGCAGGAGGTCAACCCCAACCCCACAGCACCTTGTCAGTGACCTGCACATACATCCCACATTTAAAACACTCTCTGTGTATGTGTATCCCCCCTTTTCTGCTGGCATGCTCAGCACTGATATCCCCCACCAGGCACAATGCTCAACCTGGACCCAGAGTCTAATACTGTGTAATGAGTAATTTAGTCATTTCATTAATATGCTGTGTTGTGTTTCTCCAAGACACCTTGTGTGGATTCTTTGTAATCTCAACTTGTGCTTCATGGTCTTTGCAGACTTGTAAGTGAAGAAGATAAAACAATACTTGGATACAGCAATTCAGTGATTTTTTAAAATTGTCAATGAATCTTTATTTTATTTATTTATATGTGGTGCTGAGAATCAAAGCCAGTGCCTCACACATGCCAGGCAAGAGCTGCACTACTGAGCTCCACCCCCAGCACCAATTCAGTGATTTTTAAAAAATATGATGACTGGATGTAGTGATGCATGTCTGTAATCCCAGTGACTTGGGAGGCTGAGGCAGGAGGATCAAAAGTTCAAGGCTAGACTGAGCAACTTAGTGAGACCCTGTCTCAAAAAAAAGGAATGGAAATGTAGTTCAGTGGTATAACAGTTTGGAGAACATATGTGTGTGTGTATTTGTGTGTGTGTGTGTGTGTGTGTGTGTATTTTTGTATAATGAACTGCCTTTGGATCATTTTCATTCTTTGAAGGGGCAAGTTTAATTTGGCACTGAGCACCATTAGTAATGGGTAGACACACATTGACACAGAAATCTAACTGAGGTCACTGATTCATTGCTGAAGCGTGAGCTCTATCCCTAACTGACTCACATTCTGGGCCGCTTTCCAAGTTTGAGCTGTCACTCTGCCTATTCCTGCTGTTAACAAAATCACATGGTAACTCGCTAGAAAGGAAGGGCAGAATGCTGGCCCAGGGCAGGACCACGTAATGAGTCTGCCAGCAAGTCTCTTCATGGCCAGCACTGTCCAGGAGGTGGCCCTGGTCCTGTTCTAGGCACCTGGATCAAGATGCTTTCCTTTTGTCTTATTTGGGAACACAGTAATCTGAGACAGTGAACCTGGAAGCTGGCCCTCAGCATGAGTGAGGGTGCTCTGTCAGGCTTGTATTGTGGAACGTGCCCTGTGTTGGGGAGCATACTGTTCATATGGAAGCATCCTCTCTCGCTCGTTTGGCTTTCCTGGTATGTAACTGGGGAAGAATCCTATGTCTCACCTCAACATTAGGCATGAGAGTGTCAGACAAGAGCTTCTCATGGCAACATCTATTCTGTGATCCACTGATGGCCTGGGGAGGCTGCATGTGGCTGTGTTCCCTGTCAGGGTGTAGGGTGAAGAATGATGATACCACCCTGTTTCTTTCCTTGAGCCACACAACAAATCTCTCTGGACTGTGGCTATCTCCTCTGTAGTCATCAGGCTGGGATTGGTGTGGTGACACAGCACAACAGATAAGGCAAAACTTGACTTTTAAGGATCTTGAGCCTCAGTAGTTTACAGAAGTAGATCCCACAGCTGCTCTGTCTTGCAAAGAGACTATTGCATGAATTTAATACGAAAACAGATATGAACAACTGCTTTGTAGGAGAAGAGGGGGATCCACTTGGCTGTCACTACAACTGACATGACAATAGATATGAACTGTCCTTTAGAAAACTACAGAATAAGATACACTTGGTTTATGGTTAATGTTATTTTTGTGAAAAGCAATAAGGGCTAGTTTTCCAAACTTCCTCCAATACTTCCCCCAAATTTCTTTTTCTTGGACAATTCTTAGCCTCAGTAAGACCTTGGCTCAATGTTTTTCTGGCCCCAAATCAACAACCAGTTTATCTATCAAAACCACAAAAAATAGACTTTAATGTGAGGGAGGTGGTGGAAAGGTGTGCTGATGGTGGAAGTTGAAAGCTACACATAGTGTTACTATTGTTTAAAATCAGCACACTAGCCTGGTGTGGTGGTGCAAGCCAGTAATCCCAGCACTTTGGGAGGCTGAGACTGGAGAATCGCTAGTTCAAAGCCAGCCTCAGCAACAGCAAGGCGCTAAGCAACTCAGTGAGACCCTGTCTCTACATAAAACACAAAATAGGGCTAAGGATGTGGCTCAGTGGCCAAGTACCTTTGAGTTAAAAAAAATCAGCACACTGAACAACTGTCATTGGGGGACAGTGCCTTTTGAGTGACCAGTTATAGGCCTGGTATGAATCCTATGTGGATGGAGTGGGAATTTTACTTACCGTAGGCTACTTGCTTGGACCAAAAAAGCAATAATGAATAAGGGAAGTAACTGAAGCCTTGAACATCATGACCTCTGGACTTTACTAAAGGAGCTAATATCCTGGTATGGGGGTACCTAAGGTTTCTTCTGTCTGAGAGAAGGTAGAGGGCTAAGGGAGGTCCCAAGCACAGTCTTGTGCTTCCAGGGGAAACCCCAGGTTCCTTCAACAAGAGAACATTCTACTGCCCTTAAACATCCCATGATGTTTGTTGTTATTAAAGTTTCCTAAAGCAGAAATGGTAGTGGAAAGAAACCACCAACATGTTCCCAGGCATTAGATAGAGAAGTGTCAGACAAAATAGACATGACCATTATTTGAACTGTGTTGAGTGAAAATCTACTCCAAATAATTCAAAGAGTAAAACAGTGAAATTAAGGAGTTCCTTAATTTAAGTTTTTGTAGAAAACCCACTTGGAAGGAAAAAAAGAACACTAAGTTATTTTCCAACTGAGCCCATGGAGAACCTCTTTGCTGGCTGGTGCTTCCTCTTTATTGCGTTTCAACACAGTGTAAGCAAAGAAAGCGACAGGAAGCCACACTGGCAAGAAAAATGCTGCCAAAATATAACATTCATGAAAATCTGTGGTGGACAGAGAAGAAAAAGGGAAGAGAAATGAGGTGGTTGATCTTCATGGATCTTAGGTATCAAGTACTCACAAGGATGAGCCTAATAGCCCTCTTTGGGGAAAGAGCAGAACTGGGAAAATAATCTGTTTTCATAAAACATTCCATCAAACCAAAGTGGCTATGTTACTTTGTTCTGGATAGGATCTTAACCAAAAACACAGAAATGCAATTGTTTAGGAAAACTGTTTGGAGCTGCTAATGTGTTTGCACAATGAGATTTCTTAGATGTTATAAAAGATAAATCATGGAAGGATTTTAAAAATACTGAGCTAAAGAGAAAAATACTTACCACCCAGATGACATTGGATGGTTTAATTCTACTGATTTCCATCCGAAATACCATCTTCAATTCCTGATGATAAGGAAGTTTGTGGACATTCCATTGTAACTGCAAACACTCACATGTAGAATTGGTGGAGACTTTGAGTGATTCAGGAGTCAATGATAAATATTCAGCCAAGACTGAAAGAACAAACAGAGGTACGAAATAACATTTAACAGGAGCATGATGAATAGTCATAGATAATCAAACTGTTCCATATCATCACTGTTTGGTCTTGAAAAATATTCCTCATACAGGCATACTAGAATCAGATACCTTGAAAAGCTGGGAAGGAATACAGAAATCACTTAGCAGAGGAAGGAATTAAGACCTCGATGAACAAAATACCTTGCTCAGCTGTACACAGCAAGTTAATAAACCAGTAAACAGTTAAACAAAACAAGAGAATTGAAACTGGACAATCTAACTGGTTTGAAATTCATAATAGGGCTGAATAAAGAAAGTTGTGAACCTTCATCATGTCGGATTAGGCCCTGACTTCCTTAATAAGACTCACAAAGTGCAAGAAATAAAAGCAAGAATCAATAAATGGGATGGATTCAAAAAAAGCAATCATTGAAGTGAAGAGAGAGCCTACATTTTAGGAGCAAATTTTTGCCACACACACATCAGATACAACACTAATCTCCAGGATATATAAAGAACTCAAAAAACACCAAAAAAACAAATAACCCAGTCAATAAATGGGCTAAGGAGCTGAACAGACACTTCTCAGAAGAAGATATACAATCAATAAATAAACATATGAAAAAATGTTCAACATCTCTAGCAATTAGAGAAATGCAAATCAAAACTAAGATTTCATCGCACGTCAGTAAGAATGGTAGTTATCAAGAATACTAACAAAAATAAGTGTTGGCGAGGATGTGGGGGAAAAGGCACACTCATACATTGCTGGTGGGACTGAAAATTGGTGCAACCAATATGAAAAGCAGTATGGAGATTTCTTAGAAAACTTAGAATGGAACTACCATTTGACCCAGCTGTATCCCAATCCTTGGCCTATACCCAATGGACTTAAAAACAGCATACTACAGTGATGTAGCCACTTCAATGATTATAGTAGCTTAATTCACAATAGCTAAACTTAATTCACAATAGCTAGATGCCCTTTAATAGATGAATGGATAAAGAAACTGTGGTATATATACACAATGGAATATTACTCAGCATTAAAAGGGAATCAAATCATGGCATTTGCAGGTAAATGGATGGAGTTGGAGAACATCATGGTAAGAAAAGTAAGCCAAAGGCCAAATGTTCTCTCTGATAAGTAGATGCTGATCCATAATGGGGGCAGGGTGTAGGAAGAATGGAGAAACTTTGGTCAAGCAGGGGAAGGGAAAGGACATGGGGACAGGAAAGATGGTGGAATGAGATGGACATCATTGCCCTAGGTACATGTATGACTGCACATCTGGTGCAACTCTACATCATGTACAACCAGAGAAATGAAAAGCTATGCTCCATTTGTGTACAATAAATCAAAATGCATTCTGCTGTCATGTATACCTAATTAGAATAAACCAATTAAAAAAACACAATGAGACACAGCTTCACATTGTTAGGATAACTACTAGCAAAATTTTAAAAAACAGGTGCTCACAAGGATATGAAGAAATTGGAATCTTGCGCATAATTGGTGGAAATATAAAATATAAGAATATAAAAAACAAAGATGAATAAGGAAAGAGGATAGGATTCTATAAATTTCATATTTTCAGAATTAAAATATTTATGAAAAAGCTATAAAGTGGATGCATAGCCTATCTCTAGACATGATCTCTTGTATTTCAATGTACTGAACTTAAAAGCCCTCTATAAAGAGTTTACTGAAGTCTTTGGATAAGACCAGCAATATATGAGGCACTAGGTATGAAACATAATACTTATGATAAGGTTTCTAGCTTACAGAAAGATCTTAGTTGGAAAGAAAAGACAAACTCACATGAAAAATTAGAGATTGTAAGTTTAGAGTAGTTGGTGGTATGATAATGATGTGAAAAAATAGGAAATTCAGGCCTGGGGATATAACTTAGTGGTATAGTGCTTGCCTAGTATGTGTGAGGCCTTGGGTTTGATCCACAGCACATAATTTAAAAAAAAAAAAATCAAATGTGAACAGATTTGTGGAGGTCATTCACCTTAGGTCGTGGCCCAATATTTCTGAAACTGACTGTCTTTAAACCATCGTTGGCACCACTACCAATGGCCACTTTTGCTACCAGAGAGAAGATGGGTCCTGAGTGAGTTAAATTGCTGCTCATTCTTAGAGCAGCAAAGCATGGCTTTCCACTTAGGAGGAGGGCATGCCATATAGATTTGAAAAGAATCAGTGTTGCTGTTTCAACTATTTCAGTTGTTGAACTCAAAGGGTCTGAGGTGAGCTGGGAATGGTAGAAAGGTATTGAAAAGAGAAAGACTGGCTGTATCACCCATGATAACAGGTACCACCTGTTAGGCATTCATTTTTCTAATACCTTAACAATTTGCTCTAGTGAATTGAAACCCTCTGGCATGTAGTTTAAAATGCAAGAGAGGAGCTAGGGAGGGTATAGTTCAGTGGTAGAGTATGTGCTTAGCATGAGGAAGGCTCTGGGTTTAATTCTCAGCATCCCTTCTCTTAAAAAAATTGAAGAGAGTGTCTCTTTATACAACAAAAATGGACACCATCTCCAATACTGAAGAAAGTCCCCCAAATTGACATGATATGCATTTTTTTAAAACAGAGAAGTAAACATAACACTACTACTGAACATTTACTATTTGCCACGCATAGTGCTACTGCTTTACATATGTGGTCTCATGTAATGCTATAAAACTATAAGGCAGAAACTTATTTTTAAATTTTGGTCTGTTTTTGAGGTACTGGGAATTGAACTCAGGAGAGCTCCTCCAATGAGCTACACCTCCAGCCCTTATTTATTTATTTGTTTGTTTGTTTATTTATTTTTGAAACAGGGTCTTGCTAAGTCATGCAGGATGGCCTTGAACTTGTGATCCTCTTGCCTCAGCCTCCTGAGTCACTTGGATTATTGGCATGTGCCACTGCACCCTGCTGACAATGCTAGGGAAATTGAAGCTCCAGGAGGTTAAACAACTTTAAAAATTTTATATGGAATTTAAATAGTGATCCATCTAATGCAGACACCTGTGCTTCCCTTTGTTCTGCTATTCCCCAACTGTTAAGACAGGAACAATTGTCCAATCAAAGGTCTCAAGAGATGGAATGTCTGACAGGTATATTTCAGGGCTCCAACAATGTTCTGTCACACTCAGGAAACAGATGACAGGACGGGGGCTCTGGATGGAGCTAGATAAGCTGAGGAGCTGAGACAAGCATGATTTCCATTGATTTGTCCAACTGGTACAAAGCTTCAGATCCACACAAGGAATTACCTTGAGAATGTAGAAGAAAACTTTAGACAATAAATTTTACTTCTAGGGAAATAAAATCAATAAGAACAACCATAACATGAAGGACATTAGCCATCAACAGCTACTTGCAAAGAAAGTAACCCATCACTTGTGACATTTTGTAAATGCAAGGATGTGAAGGGTCAGAGTACTCAAGGTGGACTCCACGATCTTGGATTCGGCAGTGAGTCCTAGATGTGATATTGAAAGCATGAACAACAAAAGAAAAGCAGATAAATTGACCTAATTAAAATTAAAAAATACTTTTGTGCATCAAAGAGCATTATCAAGAAACAGAAGGGATGACTTACAAACCAGGAGAAAATAATTGCAAATCACGTAAACTAAGGTTCTAGCATCCAGACAACATAAACAACTCTTAGAAATCAGCAACGAGAAGATAAAGGACTCATTTTAAAAATGGGCATAAGGCATGAATACTCAATTCTCCAAGGAAGACATACAAATTGCCCACAAGCACATGAAGATATGCTCAACATCATTAGTCGTTAAGGCAATGTAATCAAAACCACATGGAAATACCATTTCACACCCACAGAATGGTTTGAAGAAGAAGAAAGTGGAAATAACAAGTGTAGGCAGAAAATGTGCAGAAATTTGCAAACCTTGTAGACTGCTGATGGGAATGTAAAATGGCTCATCACTGTGGGAAACATTTTGGCCAGTTCTTCAAAATTAAAACAGAATTATAGTACAACTCAGCAATTCCAATCCTAGGTCTATATTCCAAAGAATTAAAAGTAGGGATTCAAACAAATACTTGTCCATGAATGTTTGTAGTAGAATCATTAATAACAACCAAAAGTGGAAATAAATCAAAGGTTCATCAGTGGATGGCTGAATGAACAAACTGTATTATATCCACACAAAGAACTGCTACTTATCTATAAAAAGGAATGAAAATGATAAATGTTACAAATTGCATGAAATTCCAAAACATGCTAAGTGTATGGAGCCAGTCACAAAAGGTTACAAATTGTATAATTCCACTTAAATGCACTATCCAGAATAGGTAAGTCCATAGAGACAGAAAGCAGACTAGTAGTTTCCAATGGCTGAGGAGAGAGGAATCAGTAACTGCTTCACAGGGTTTCCTTTTAGGTAATGAATACGCTTTGGAACTAGATATTATGTTTATATAATATTATGAGTATATTCAATGTCAATAATTTGCTCACTTTAACTATTAAGTGGTTAATTTTATGCTATGTGAATATAAGCTAAAAAATGTTAAATACACATAATCATGATAAAGATGTTGAAATAACATAGAAGTTAAGCCCTTTCCCTATAATCCTACCAACTCTATTCTCACTCTGTTGCCAAGTTTATGCTTTTCTCAAAAATTTCCATACTTCTATGGTTTCAGTATATCCAGCAAAGGGTCTTGTATTGAAAGCTTACTACCCTGGTTGCTAATGTTAAGAAGTGGTGAAACTTTGAAGAGGTGTGGCCTAGTGGGAGGAGGTTAGGTAATTGGGGGCACTACTCTTGGAGTGCATTAATATAGTTCATTGGGACCCTAGTTAGAGTGATTCATTATAAGAGAGTGAGCCTTTTCCCTGAATCTCTTTGGATTACTGTCATGTCATGTAATCTCTCTTTCTCCTTCCTTCCCTCCGTGGGGCTTCCTGATCTTGGACTTTTTAGCTTCCAAACTACAAACCAAATAAACACCTTTTCTTAAAAAGTACCCAGTCTTCAGGTATTTTCTTTTATCAACAGCAATGGACTAATACACATCCACTTCTAAAAAAAGACTGGGTTATGCACCTTATCTTGAATTTTTTTAAAAAATAGATGTTATTTTTTAACTTATAAAGTAAAACAAAAATGTTAACAGTCATTATTTCTAGATGATGAGGTTGAATGATTTTAATTTTCTTCTGTATACTTTTCTTTAAATTTTTTGGTAAATGTTCTTTGGAAACCTGTATTAGTTTCAGAGTCACATAATATGTAATATTTGAAAATAAATATTGTTTTAAGATATCAGGTTCGCTCTACTATAATGACACTTTAGAATACCTCACCTTGTCATGGTTTTTCTCACCCATTGTTTGGAGAACTGACAACAGCATGCCATAATAGGTTGCCTCTGTGTTTGTCTCCAGTAGGCTGTGACATAAATAAGGGAGTGACTAAGTCTTACTCAGCTCAGGAAAACCAAGACTAATAACATACCAATATAGACATTCTGTGATTGGTTGCAGAATGAGTGAGTCAATTACAATTAAAAACTTTGTTTCCAAAAGCTCTAGAAAATTCTGACATGTTGCTTTTGACAAAAGAGAAGCTCCTTAAATTAAAATATGCAACGAGCAAGTATTCAGTTTCTTTAGTAACATCCATCAGAAATAATTTGGTCAAAAGCAATAAAATGCCAAGTAAAGTCTGAAAGCTAAAAGAACCATAACAATTATTAAATCCAATCCCATTGTTTTTCAGATGAGAAAGTTGAGGTTAAAAATCAGGAAGTGACTTTGCCAAGGCCAAACACCAGACCAGACCCAGGGCTCCTGGTTCCCAGCCCAGCTCTCATTTCATCACACTGGAGCATGGCCAAGAAGGCCAGACTTGTGAGTCAGACCTGGACTTGATCACAGACTCTCCTCCCACTTTCCCACTGTTTCTCTGGCTGGCTTGACACTGCTTGAGGAAATTGTGATCCATTCACAAGGTGGGATGCCATGTAGCACTAAAATAGACTATCATTTCTAGAAAGAAATTTAATATCAAAGGGAAACACTCACCCAAGCTGTTTTCATTGTTTAAGTAACCAAAACATCCCCAAGATACATATATGTGTGTGTGTATGTATGTGTGTATGTATATATGCGTGTGTGTATGTGTGTGTGTGTGTGTGTGTGTGTGTGTGTATATATATATATATATATATATATATATATATATATATAGTTTGGCTTTTATTTTACAAACAACATATGCACACCCCTATTGTACGTAGACACAATAGTGAAGGGAAATACATCAAAATGCTGCAGATCTCTGGCTGATGGAAACCGTGTGCCCAGGCTTACCTGAAGAGAGTCTTTGAGCTTTTTCACTGGGAGTGGTTAGCCCAGGTTATTTGAAATAAATTCTCAGACCTGAACCTGGATGGTTGAGTGGTAACCCAAACTCATTTGAGTGAGGGTTTAGTAGGTACTTGGGCAAGTGCAGCAGAAATTGAAACAAGAAATCCAAATAGTATAAAGACAAGACGGATTGACCCAAAAAGGCCTGCTTAGCAGAGAGAGCTGGCAGCAGAAACCAAGCCGGATGGATAGGAAAATAGGGAAACGCAAGACTGATCTAACAGAAGAAGCTGGAAGAGTGGGCAGCAGGCCCTGTTCTGAGAGCAGAGGGCCTTAGTGGAAGGCTCAGCATCAGTATTGTGGAATCAGATAGTGAAATTTTATTAGTGCTAAAAGCCTGAGATTAATAGCTGGGGTTGGAGACGCTGGAGTTGGGGTGGTAGGACTGTCTCAGAATCAGGAGCACTGGCAAGGACAAAGCATTCTCACTGTGCAGGCTCCCCACTCAGCTGGCATGTAGCATGCTTAGATTGCAGCAGGAAAATCTAAGCCTGCTCTTGAGTGGGAAGTAAATTGTGCTCCAAATGAGAAATCCTCTTCCCACCTCGTAGCCCCAGATTATAGAAGAAATTAACAAATTGTGATTTTTGAGAAATCATAAGAAGTAGTATCTCCCCATGTGTCCTGGACTGAAAATAGCTTAGATCTAAATAAAGCATATCAGGCAGAGAATTGAGCTATTTTCAGAATAAAAATCCCCTTTTTCCAAATATCTTTTTATGGAGTTTTAAGAAATGATGAGAAATTCTATGCATATTCCTTGGAAGGATCATTTTCCAGAATCCATGGACAGGAATTGGATGGGTAATTCCTAAGAGAAGATAGCTGTATTCTGTCACAAAGCCAGCACAGAATAAACACAGGAAGAGGAAATGTAAAGCTTTGTAAAATAGGGATGAAGACAATGAAAATTTGGGAACCAACAGAAACTCTCTCAAGTCCAGGGATCTACTTTTAAACAGGCTCAAAATCCATAAATTTTTGAGAAATGTTGAATTCTTCTTGACCTTACAAAGTTAATTTATCTCAAAATACCCTATGTTGGCAAGTAGCAAAGGGACAAATTTTGTTTATCTATAAACAGCCTTTCAGCCCTTAGGATAATATCTTGCAGAGACTTAACTGGATTTCTTTTGATTGATGGAATTTTGTTGCTTTCATCTGTATTTTACAAAGTTAACAGCTTCTGAATAAATATGGCTGAGGGACCACAACATATTCTGACTCAGCAGCCAGTACTGGCGTAGTATATTCCATTTCTTTACCTAGCAGGTGAGAAGGAACTACTTCGGCAATGGCCTTGCTAAAATACATTGATCGTGAACTTCACCTAGACTGGGTCTAGTCAGGGTGGGGGAAAAACTGCTTAGCTTTTCTCCAAAGCATCAGTGACCTCATCTTTTCTCTAAGTGACCTGTTTCCTTACTGCTCTTTCTACTTCTTACCTCCACTCTGGTAAGTCCTCCAGCACAGCAACACCAAGAGGAATGTTTTCTGAAAGATGGCAAAGAGAGCCATCGGTCTAGGGATCCTGAAAAAGATAAATTACAAAGAAGGGAGATTTCATTTACTTTCAACATCAAGCAGCTCTCTTAGAGCCAACCGTGCATTAAAGGTTGTGGATCCCCCCACCCAGGATCCACATCACCTGTGAGGTGACTTTGGAGTTCCACAATAGAGGAAGAAAACATGCCCCTGTCCCATTAAACTTTTTTTTTGCCCCCTGTAAATAAAGCACCATTGATAGTGTGCCTCTTAGGAGGCCGGGCCTCCAGAGCCCTGGTGTGTTTCTGCTTTCTCTTGTGTTTCTACCTTTGATGTGAAGAGAGAATTTCTGTGCCTAGGGGAGCCAAGAGGAGAATGAGCGATGAATGGAGTGGAGCTGAGGCATCCCAGTTGCTCCAGCTGAGGCCAGCCTACACCAGCCTGCAGCTGGCCAACCTCCAGCCCAGAACCATTGACTCCAGATAACAACCATGAAGACTTATTACTGTGTGCCACTGAGGCTTGGTGGCAATAGAAAAGTGGTCATTTAGTTTCTTTAATTCACTCAAACCTAGCAATGGTTGATAAGATGGGGAAAGCATTCAACCTTTGACTTTCTGGGTCTGGCTTATGTCACTTAGCATGATGGTTTCCAGTTCTATCCATTTACCAGCAAATGTCATGATTCCATCCTTCTTTATGCCTGAGTAATACTCCATTGTGTATATATGCCACATTTTATTTATCTGTCATCTGTTGAGGAGCAACTAGCTTGGCTATTGTGAATTGTGCTGCTGTAAACACTGATGTGGCTGTGTCACTGTAGTATGCTGATTTTAGATTTTTGGATACAGTGGAATAAATGTGACTTAACTTTCCTATATACATATATGAATCTACCACAGTGGATCTCAGCATTATGCATATCCACAAGGCAATAATTTTAAAAACACACTATAAGTAAATAGTAGAAAGCTCAATAGAGTCAAGGGAAGGGAACAGGAGGAGGGTAGACAGGAGGGAAAGGAGAAGTGCCAGGGACTGAATTGGAGCAAATTATATATTCCATGCTTTTATAATTGTGTCAAAATGAATCCCAGTGTTTTGTATAACTAAAAATAACTAATAAATTAAAAAATTAGACCAATAAATAAATTTTAAAAGGAAGGGCAAAGCAGAGAAACAAGAGTTAAATATGAAAATAGCCTCTGATTAGGAAGAGAACAAATACTATAGTTTCAAAAGAGCTAAATTTAAATTATTTTTCTGCAGGGGAGCATTTCCATTCTTCCCTATGCTCTTGTTAAAATTCAACCCAGGAAAAGTTAGCGTATTTTATTAGGAGACAGTCAGTCCTTCGTTGTTCAACATAATTTCCGGTTCTTCTTGCCTTAGAAGAGGGCTGTAAATTACAGGTCACCGAGCTTCACTGATTCATCAGGCACTTTGATCACAGGACAATCTGAGGGCATGAAGAGTGAGTCTGGATGACCTCAAAAAGGCTAATCTGTTCTTAATTTTATAAAAAATGTGTTAGTCAGAGGAAGCACTGGATTTCACTTTTCTACTGAAAACTGACTCAGCAGAGTAGCATGAAAAAGATCACTGTAATCTAATTTTTACTTCTGTCCAGCCACCTGGATTTCATCAAAAGCTAAAAATATAGAGAGCTAGATTGTTAATTTTCATGGCCCACACCCTCTCTCTTTTTTTTCTAAATAGTATTTTGTTGTTGTTGTTGTTTTCACTTTTATTTTTAGTTGACACCTACTAGTTGTACATATTTATGGGGTACAATGTAATATCTATTTCAATACATGCATATATTGCATAATGATCAAATCAGGGTAATTAGCCTATTTATTACCATTTCTCTGTGGAGAGAAAATTAAGGATCTTCTCTTCTAGCTATTTTGTTATATTTAATACCTCTAAATAGTATTTTAGAGGTAAATGCCAACAGTGAAGACAGGAAATCGGATGAACTACACCAATAAATTACCCTAATGTGATCAAACCTCTTAGCGGTGAGTCCATCTGACACAGAAGCAAAGACTTGTAAAGCACAGGGTTTCTCATGTTCCTTTAGGCACTACTTTCCACTACTTTTTAATTTTGGCAAACACATCAATACCTCCCCCAAATCTCTACTTAAAATTTTGAATAGTTCCTGGTATAAATAAATATCAAACTCAGAATCAAAGTCAACGCAAGAGGACATAATTTCTGCTCAAAATCAAGGGGAAAGCAAAGGCAAATGCCCAGAGTAAACAGCCTGGAACCCACTGAGTAGTTAATTTCCACCTCTCTCCCGTCCCACTGTCCCATCCTCCTCACGTACACATCACCCGAGGAGCACAGAGGCCACCGTGGGAGGAAATCGCAGCGCATTCTTTTAAAAGCAAATGATTCAGAGGGTGAGGTGCACATTGCCAAATGTTCTCTTTATGAAAACATTATTTTAAATATTTCCCAAAGCTTGAACTTTCCCCATTAAATTAAATATCTCACATGTCACAAAAATTAAAGTGATAGGAGCAGAAATGCTCAAAAGTAAAATTCAGAAGCCATTTATCATTTAAAGGTAAGCAGATATTAAAGAATAAAAGTTGTCATGTAACACCTGCAAAAGATGAGTATTCATGAAAGACTGTGGTTTGGGTGTCACAGGAGAGTTGAGGAATCGTTGGGGTAGTCTTGTCCATTGCACCCTGCGCACCATCTCTCCTACCCATCTGGCTGTGAATCGCAGGCTAGCTGCAGCAGCCATTCACATTTCCTGCTCTCTCTATCATCCATTCTGATATGCACTGGGCAGGTGACCCCTGTGATGCAGTGGACATTGCCCATGAGCAAAGCATCCATAGCAGTCCTCCTCATGTGCGGTTTCACTTCCCTGTTTCAGTCACCCAGTCAACCACAGTGTGAAGATATGAAAGGGAAAATCCCAGAAATAAATAATTCATAAGTTTCAAATACTTTTTATTACAGTTTTATTTTTATAATTGGTCTCTTCCATTACTGTTGGTGTTAATGTCTTACAAGGCTTAATATATAAATTAAAGTTTATCATAGGTTGTTGGAAGGCATCCATGACCCATATGTGAACTGTGCGGGAACTAAAATGATGCTGAAGCCATTAGGCAGGAAAGTCTGGTACAGGGAACTCCCAGCAGCAATCCTGCTGGTTTGAAAATGTGGCTTCCTACCTAGCTCCATCACAAATTCAGCACAGCATCAGAGAGCCTCTCTGAGATGGGTGTGGCTTGCCAAAATGCCAATCAACCTGTTTACTGCAAGACCCCTGCCACACAGAGAAGCAAGCACCAAGCAGGCACGAATCAAGACTCCTCCCACTGAAACCTTATCTCTGCCTTTGATGTACGCTCCCTTAAGTAACCGGGCCATTTTTCAGTTGTTCAGTTCCAGCTCCTATCAGGACTGGAAGACCTATCAAGTGCATCCCTTTTTATCTAATTTCTGGCTCTGTCTCTATTTCTTACTAGTTATTTCAACTTTTCATTTCTCAGGCAGCTCACACTTCCTGAGCAGGAACCTACTCTGGCAGGGTCCTGGTCACCCCACAATAATAGGTATGTATATACAGTGTATGAAAACACTGCAGATACAGGGTTTGGTACTATTGCTGGTTTGCGAGTATTCTCTGGGAGTCCTGGAATGTGTTCTCCATGGATAAATGGGGAAAACTGCATTGTTTCCACTGATTTGACTGGGCAACTACCATTTTCTATGTTTCAGGCCCAGAGCACCTAAGGACCACAAGCAGCAGGAATATGAGTCCTAGTGGCTCTCTGAAAACCTGGCAAAACCCATCAAGTCCCTCAAAACTTGCAGAATGGGAGGTGATTATTGAAAGCCCAGAGGATGATTCTGTGTGACACCAATGACTCCAGCCAGCTGCTTTCAAATCTTGGGGGACAGCTCGACCACCATTACAGTAAATCCTGCTGAAGCCATCCTGTGCTATGTGTGCCACCAGTGTCCCCAGGACCCTGAATAATGCAGAGGAAGCCTGGAGGTGAGGAAGCAACTGTGCAGAGACCCCAAGGTGGGACAGTGCTGGACAGATTCAAGGAACAGATCAGAGTCAGGTGGCTAGGGCATGCAGGGAGGAGGGCGGGGCAGGCTCAGCACCAGCACACCTTAGGCTTTGATTCAGGGACATGGGGACCACTGGAGGATTTTCAGCAGAGGTGTAACCTGGGCTGAGTTACGCATAAGAGAATCTTGAAATGAGGAGAGAGATGGGGCAAGAGTGGAAGGAGAAAGAGAGGTCAGGTCGTCACAGTTAGAGTCCAGGTGAGAATCAGGGAGCCTGGGCCAGGTGGGAGTCAGTAGGGGTGGTGAGGAGGGTGGAACTCAGAAGGGGTTCCAAGATAGAGCTGACAAGGCATGAAGTGGTGAGCAAGAGAGACACCAGGAATGGCTCTAAGAAACTCAGCCTGAGCTCTTGAAGAATGGAATCACCACTGGTGGAGAGGGGGAAGGCTGTGGGAGAAACAGACCCGGTGGTCTACAATGAGAACTCAATTTATGGCATAAGTTTGACATGATTTTCTTATCTCCAAGGAGAGATCACAAGCAGCCAGTTGGATATACAATCTGGAGAGTTCCTGGCCAGGGCATAAATTTAGGCATCCTTGGGACATATGTATTGTTTTGAAAGCCACGGGACCAGATTGTCAAGATGGGATAAACATAGAAAAGAGAGTTCAAACCAGTACTCTGGGTCTCTCCACAGCCCACACTAACCCACCTTTCAACATGTGTGTGTGCATGCACACACACACACACACACACACACACCTACACACCCCATGTCCATCAAAATAAAATCCAGGCTTAAGCCAAGCTTTCCTGCACTCGAGGATGAGGGCTTGTGGCTGGGGCTGAGGTTCAGTGGTGGAGCTCCTGCCTAACACATGCGAAGCCCTGGGTTCTATCCTTAGTACTACATAATAATAATAATAATAATAATAATAATAATAGTTTTTTCTTAAAGGATAAAGGTTGTGTATTTGAATGGGCTGGTGGGCAAGTACCAACCTGAGGGGCTGCCAGCTGCAGCCAGCTGCTGCCCACATTCTCCTGTTCTCATCACTGCTCAGGGCACACCACACTCAGGCTGGTTTCCCTCCACAGCCCTGCTGCTGACAGAAAATTCCACGCAGCCCTCTCACCCATCCAGTAGGCTTGCTCCCTCTCAACTCTCAGTGATGAGCACCACCATTTCCAATTTTCAGTGAAAAAACCAAGCCAAATGAAAATCAGCAGACTTCAGAAATAGGCTAAAGCTATTCCCTGCCTCAGTGGCACTACTTAGTCTTTTCCCCAAATCTTTATCTCTCCCTTCTTAGCTCTCCATAATTCCCCCAAAGATGATGAACCAATGGTGGACAGGCCTGGGTCTTCTGCCGCACTGTCTATCACAGTCCCGGAACACAGGTGCCACCCAGGAAAGAGCTGGGAAATGAATGTAAATTGGTTTCCATTTTCTCACATTCTCTCTTTGCTTTCAACCCTATCATAACAAACATAGATTGCTTTTCAGGCTTCTCTACTTTTCCTCTTGCCAAATATTGCTTAATTCATCGTATTTCATAGACATTCCTTTTCTGGGAGCAGAGGGAAAAAAAGGAAGGAAAGATAAGAAAAGCAGCCTACTCTTTTGGTAGAACTTCCTACTCAAATCTTGTCTCTTTGACAAATCTCATTCTCAGGGAAGATGCTCATGAATGTCCCTCAGTGTAAATTCTCCATGTGAATAAAGCATGACTTTTAAAGAGAGTGTGTCTGCCCTTCCTCACCATCACTTCTCGATCTGCCAAACATTTACTCCTGGGACATTGCCCCATCACAAATAATCCCCATGTGATGCAGTGTAATTAATAGTCAGTTGCTTCCCAAGAACTTGGGTGTGTTGCCAAATTCTTCAAAACTGGCTGAGTGAGCTGACGACATCACATGCAAATGCCGTTTTAAAGAAAGAAGCTGTTCATGGAGGGCACGTGCCCGGGTGTGTGCATATGTGAAAGAGTCCTCTTCTTCACAGCACATTGAACATTGTCCAGGGGAGATCATATGGTAGACCACGGAACAAGCCTCAACAAATTTTTAAAAACCAAAATCATATTAAGAATTTTCCCAATTTTTCTTGGAATCAGTAACAAGAGCTGTGCACAAAGAGCTGCTTGCCAGTTCTGGAGGTCCCTATCATTCTCAGATTCAGTTATACCTTTATTTATTTTTAAATAGCACTATATTTGCACCTGGGAACGCCTTTGAAGGGGCCTCCATCATTACAGCACAGGTTTGATGAGCTACAAAGTTTCACTCCAATTCTTTCCTTCCTGCAGCACCAGGACTTCCGCCCACAGAGTTCAAGTGCTTCTCCCAGGTCAACCCTGAACCCATCCAGTGGATAAATGTTAAGTGCTTCTACCAGGTTTATGAAGTATATCCTGACTTATGAGATTGAATTACTTCATACACAACTGATTTTTTAAAAAAACAATGTTCAGTTAGAGATTTCTGGAATTTGTGACATCAGCTAGGTTTAAAGCTGAGCTTCTAAGTGGTAAGGGAAGCCAAACAAAGAAATGAAAGACCCAAATCCAAGAAGCAATTTGGATGAAAACAATATGCAGAAATTTAGTATATGCTAAAGGTGGTATTTCAAATAATTTGAGAAAAGATATATTATTCTCCCAAAGGACATGGGAAAAATAACCTGGACATTTATGGAAGAAATGAAGAGGTAAGAGTTAGTACATGGGTCATGCTAACTCGGGCCACATCCCTACTCTGGCACTTAATATCTGTATTACTGAAGCTATGTTTTTTAACCCCTCTAGGGTCAATTTTGGGGGGGGTACCAGGGGTTGAACTCAGGGGCACTCGATCACTGAGCCACATCCCCAGCCCTATTTTGTGTTTTATGTAGAGACAGGGTCTCACTGAGTTGCTTAGCGCCTCGCTGTTGCTGAGGCTGGCTTTGAACTCGCGATTCTCCTGTCTCAGCCTCCCAAAGTGTTGGGATCACAGCCGTGTGCCACCATGCCTGGCTCAAATTTTATTTTCTGTAAATAAGAATAAAAAAACTTACTCCATAGTATGGGCATGAGGATCAGATGACATTGTGAGACCCTGCACAAAGCGTATCCAATTAATGTCAATCTATTCATTATTGCTACTTTTCACTTCCTTCAGCAAGATAAATTCCAGATAAAGATATACATGCAAGGGGCTGGGATTGTGGCTCAGTGGTAGAGCGCTTGCCTCGCATGCGTGAAGCACTGGGTTCGATCCTCAGCATCACATAAAAATAAATAAATAAAGATATTGTGTCCATCTACATTAAAAAAAAAGATATACATGCAAGAAATAAAAACATTAAAGCTACTATATTTTATTTAATATAAAAACATTAAATAAAAACATGGGTGAACATTTTTATAATCTTGCAGACATGACACAAAACTCAGAAGCAGCAAAGATAAAGAGCTGATGACATGAACATTAATAAATCTCAGTGCTACAACTGGAAATGAGAACTTCTATATATTTAGCAAAGAGCTATTATCCCTAATATAGAAAGAGCTCTTAAAATAAGTAAAAAGGCACAAACAACCCTATAAACTACATGATTATGTATTTGATAAAAAGAAAGAAACACAATACCCAAAAGGAAAGTGAAAAACAGGGCAAGAATACTAAGAATTAAAGAAATGAAAGTTAAAACAGCAATCGTGTGTCTGTATGTATATGAATGTCTATGTAATATGCATCTGGCAAAGCTAAAAAGTGCCTTAATGCCTCTTATTGGCAATAGTTTTTAGAAATAAGCATGGTCATCCATTAGTGAACAAAGAAGACAACTTTATAGAAGTCTATTTGAACATATCTATGAAAATTTCGGTGTGCATTTCCTTTGATCCAGAAATAATTCTGTTGCTGGAATTTTGTCCTATAGATAGTATAGATACATATATGTATATAGGTATAGATATCATTACATCATTGATGTCACTAAAACTTTGTGTATATTTAGAGAAAGAAAAAAACAGTGCAAAAGTTTCTCAAAAAAATTGGAAAATGTAATAATGGTACATTTCTACAAAGGAAAACTAGAAATTTTTGAAAAGAATAAACTAAATCCACATGGGATAGAAGAATGTCCCAGAATAAAGTGGAAAGAATAAAGTTGCAGAATCGTGTGTGCACAGGGACATCTTTGGAAGAGAAGTGTGGAAACTCTGCAGCTGGGCCTCAGAGCTCCCTCCAGAAGAATCTCCTCACTGGAGTGCGTGCTCACAAGAGCACAGCTGATGGACAGCTTTGAGCAGGCTCACACCCTCATGCTGCTCCCAGCCAGTGATCACCCAACTCAGACTCCTCTAACGGGCAACTCTGCTCAGGCTCTGCATCTTGCCTGGCCACAACTCTCTTAGAACTACGCCACAGCTGGAAGTAACTCCTTCCCACCTTCTTTCTCCCTGTCCACTTTCCCAGGGCTCAGACCTGCACTGGTCTGGAGGCTCCCTCTGTCCACACCTACAACCTTTCCTTTATCCCCCGCTCATTCCCTCACAAGTGCTTCACTCAATACATCTCTTGTGCACATATTTCTGTCTTGCAGTCCTCTACCTGAAGGATCCCAACTGGCCCCAAAACACATACAAAATTACTCATAGTTATAAATATAGAGTTGGGATAGGAAAGGGTGGGTGGCCAGGATGAGGGAAATTACAAATAACTCTTTCAAATGATGTGATTCTGCAACATAAAGCATTCTTTAAAGTGTGTGTGTTGTGTGTATGTGTGTATGTGTGTACATGTTGTAAGTATATTGGGTACAGTGTCGTGAAAGTAGTGGCACTTCTATTTTCACATTGAACCATAAGCTCCAATAGTAGTAAGCTAATCGATAGTCTTTTGCAATTCAAATCTAACCCATGACTATTGAACAGACCTGAAAAAGGTTAGTATTTTTTAGGTACTGGATAAACCTTTGAGGGTGTCCCAAATTTCTCTACAAAATATGTGATCTCTTATACTATGAGTGCAGAGACTGTAATAAAGCACTTATAAATGCAAAAAGTAACCAATGTCCTATGCAGAAAAACATTCTTCCATCCCCTTCTGGCAAATGGGCACACTGAATTATAACTATGAAATTAATAGGAAGTTGGAAGTAGAGAGAGGTGACCAAGACACAACAATCCAGGAAAAGTTTACTCACAAGCACTTTCTGTTGATTTACTTCTCAGAAGTTGGTGCATATACAAACAGTGGAACTTCATTCTGTGTTTGCCAAGCACTCTTTCTGTTTTACATTTTTCCAAGTGTTCTGTACAATGTACTTACATTTTTCTGTTTGCAAAACCACTTGCAATTGTGGCTTTTCTTTCCATGACTGTAGATTTTATATTCAGATTGGATATATAAGACTTTCTTCATCTTAAATTGACAGTTTTAGATAACCAAGGTAATTATGTCATATCTAAAAATAGAACTAAGTATTATAATTTAGTGCTTTCATTAAATGCCTTTCTTTTATAAAGGACTGAAAGAAGGTAGGGAGGCAGAAAAAGAAAAGGAAGAAAGGAAAAAAGTATAATTTAGCTTTTTAGCACATGGTATTTAAAGAAAGCAATTTACAAGTCCTATTAATCACATGTATTACAAATAGGAATTACTATTACCAGAAGTATAATTTTAAATGGCAGTGAAAGACCATACACACCAAGTGTGAACAAAGGACAAGTAGCATTGACATCATCTGGTAGCTTGCTACAATGCAACCTCCGGGGCCACATTTCAGACTTAGTGAATAAAAAATTCTTCATTCAAGCAAGGTCTCCAAGTGATTCATGTGTGCACTGAAATTTGAGAAGCACTACTACACTGGATATTTATTAAGTGTATTTTCTCCTAGGATACTAACAATAAATAGTTGACTAGTTCCTCCTATCTACGACTCTCCAAAAGTCCTAGGGAAAAAATATAAAAGTAAATAAAAGGATATAAAAATAAAAAATAAATAAATGATCACAGCTAGTATGTAGCAGAGGCTAATTCTCCAGATGGTGCTTTGCTAAGCTACTTACAGGCATTAACTAATTGAGTCTTCACCATTGTCCCATGAAGGAGATTCTTTTATTATTGCCATATACAAATGAGGAAATTAAGGGTAAAACAGACTGAAAGTAACTTGTCCATGTTGACACAGTTAATCTACTGTGAAGTCAGAACTTGAAGGCAGGTGAGTCGTTTACCAAGCCCAACCCTTTACTGTAAGGCACCACTTCCTCAATGCCTAGAGTTCATGCTAAAATGAGCAATAAGGAAGAATTATATAAATGATTATAAAGTCAATATAATTCCAAGAAAGTTCAAGAGGCATTAATTAAACTTGACAAACTAGCTGTAAGTTTATATGACAAAGAAAATGTATGAGGACCACGTAAACATTTTTGGTGTGAAATATTATTATTATTAGATATAAAAACATTATCAAAGTCTAGTATTTAGCAGAGTGATATTGATATGAGAAACAGAATAGAGTCCTGAAACAGACCCTTGTATAAACAAATTTATTTTATGATAAAATAAAATTTCAAGCCGGGCATGGTGGCGCACGCCTATAATCCCAGCATTTAGGGAGGCTGAGACAGGAGAATTGTGAGTTCAAATCCAGCCTCAGCAATGGCGAGGTGCTAAGCAACTCAGTGAGACCCTGTCTCTACATAAAACACAAAACAGGGCTGGGGATGTGGCTCAGTGGTCGAGTGCCACTGAGTTCAATCCTCAGTACCAAAAAAAAAAAAAATTCAAATGAGTTCAAAGATGAACTGTTAAAAAGAAATTGATGTTGGATTGACTGTCTAAACTTAAAGAAAAAATAAATTACATTCTTACCTTTCATTTTATTTTTAAAATCTAATATTTTAAAGACTTACTGTAGCCAGGCATGGTGGCCTATGCCTGTAATCCCAGCGGTTTGGGAAGCTGGGGCAGAAGGAGCATGAGTTCAAAGCTAGCCTCCACAGAAGTGAGGTGCTAAGCAAACTCAGTGAGACCTTGTCTCTAAACAAATTATAAAACAGGGCTGGGGATGTGGCTCAGTGGCCGAGTGCCCCTAAATTCAATCCCTGGTAACCCTGCTCTCCTCACAAAAAACCTAGTGTAAAAACCCAAAATAATAGAAGTATTACAAGAAAATAAGATAATTTAATTTTTAAGTGAAAAAGACTTTCCTAAGTGAGACAAAGCACACAAATCAAGTGATTGGTGTGTTGATTATACAAATATTTAAAATTTTCGTGCAACAAAAGGTAGTTAAAGACAAAAGCAGTATGAATTAATAAGCAAATGTGAAAGATGCATACAATGGAATAGAAATCAGCCTTAAAAGTGAAAGAAATTCTGGTACTTGCTACAACATGAGCGAACCTTGAGGACATTATACAAAGTGAAGTAATCACGAAAAGAGGAATAACATGATTTTGTTTATATGAGATGTCTAGATTAGTCAAATTCAAAAAGACATAAAGTACGATGGAGTTTGCCAAGGGTTAGGGGATGGGAGAAATGATGAGTTATTATTTAGTGGGTTCAGTGTTTCACTTTTGCTAGTTAAAAAGAGTTCTAGAGATGGATGGTGATGGATGGCACAACAAAGTGAATATATTTAACAGCACTGAACTACACACTTAAAATTGTTAAGATGATGAATATTATGTGGTTTGCCACAGTAAAAAAAATGGTGAAGGAGATCGTTATGCTACAAAAAAATATTTACATCATCTATAAGAGACACAAGATTAATGAACAGATAGGTAGAGAATTTCTGCAGTAAATAGGGATGAAAAAACCCAACTCAATAGAAGACTTACAAAGGAAATGAACAGTTAATTTACAGATCATAAATGATCCATAAATGTATACAGATAATTAAACAACAGTAATAATTAGCAAAATGCAAATTACAGTGCTGTATTGGATTTCATTCTCTTACCAGATTTAAAAATAGAAAAGATAACAGCTGGTGTTAGGAGGAATGAGGGTAACAGATTATCATGTGCTGAGTTTGAATTAGTACAACAGGAGGAGGGACAATTTGAAGGACTGTGTTTGCCAAGTAGAAATATGGGCAAATCTCTGGGCTCAAGGAAAGCCCTAATGACCACTGTAACTCCATGTCATATACAACCACAAGAATGGGATCCTAATTAGAATACATTATGCTCTATATATGTATAATATGTCAAAATGCACTCTACTACCATCTTTTTATATCTAAAAAGAACAAAATAGATAGATAGATACATACATACATACATACATACAAGTAAGCTTTCCTGGGATTCCAGGTAAAAAGTACTCACACTTGAGCCCAAAGACAGATGTACAATCTTCCTAGAAGCTTTGTCACTAATGCTGAATTATTTTAAAGGACACAAATGTGCATTGACAAAGGGAGTAACTACTTTCGAGTAACATGGAGCCATTAGCCAAGGAGGTAATGTATAGATTTGGAAAGCTCTCTAAGAGTTGGAAAGTGAAAAAGGAAGCTGTACACTAAGTATAGTAAATTTGCCTGTTGAAACTAACTAAAAAGCTTATGTGTACAGACACATTCTGCAAGTCTTTAGAAAGGAAAAAGATCTTAGAATGACAAACTTAACCTCTAGTCTTCCAAGTGGAGCTGGGGAGATGATGGTATGCCTAGATATCATTGCATATATTTCCATATTGTTTGAATGAGAATGTATTGTCATTCTTGTATTACTTTAAAAACATACAAACCAAATATAATCTAGAGCAGATGCTGAGAAACCAGTAAAACTAAAATGAGTAGGGGAGGGGAATGTGAGCCAAGGACAAAGCCCTTGGGGAAAAAACTCTCCTGTAGCTCTGCTTTCTTCAGAGGGGCTTTCTCTTGCAAGACCATAATATTCTATTTGTTTTGTTTTTTCCATTTCACATGTTATTTAAAAACTAAGAAAGACTTCCTCTCCTAGGGAAAGGAGGCCAAGGCTCCTTGTTACTGTAAGTGATGGAGATGAAACTCACAGGGCGTCTTTCTACTAGAACCAACACCCGCCCCAACTCAGTTCCCACAAGGAAAACATGCTCCTTCCTTCCTCTTGTCAAATACAATATCAGTGGTTCCTCTTTGAAAACTACAACAGTTTTCCTGACTTGGTTCCTTTCTCAGGGCAAAGGGATTACAGAGACCAGCCCCCTCTGTATTCTGCTGCAGATGTTCCTATCCAGATAAAGGAAAGTGAAGAGAGAAGGTGAGCCTAAGCCTAAGCCTTTTCCCCAAAAGGCCTAAATCCCTGCTGGACACCCAGCACTAACTCTATTGTCTCTAAGCTGCTTTTGATCTGAAAAGCTTAGACAACAGGAGGCAGAACTGGGACCAGGTTGTAGTCCCAAGGAGACAAATGGCCACTGAGAATGAGCCCTGTCCAACAACGAAATGTTAGATGGTAAGCTTTCTGCCCCTGGGGGCATCCTAGCAGTACTGAAATGCTGCCAGAGATATTCAAATGTGCATCACATAAAGGTTCTGAATAAGTAGCAGTGGTTAAAAATTTTCAGGAATGATTCTCAGACACAGCTCAGTTTGGGAATCCCTGGCCACTGTTTGAGGACTTTAACCTCAAGGGTCTTGGAATATACTTTAAAGCAGTACAGGACAGAGACAAAGCAGGAGACTAATTTAAAAAAAAAACACCTTCAGGCCCACCCCCCCAAATTCCTGGAGTTTGAGAGACAGCATAGTGGTTTTAAGAAAACTCCAAAGCCGAATCCTGATTCTGCCACCTGCTAGTTGTGTGACCATAATCCAGTTACTCTCTAGTTTTCATTTCCTCATTGATAAAATGAGGATAATAATATTAATACCATATTTATTCATTGGTGAAGTTTAAATGAGCAAACACATATAAAGTGCATATTTAAAATAATAAATGGTCCACAGAATGAACCATTATTATTTAACCAACAAAGAAACTGAAACCAGTAGATGAAAAGTAACTTGACCCAAGTTCCAAAGTCAGTTTAGAACAGGGAGTAATTTTCTCCACCAGAGTTCCTCCTAGTTCAAATTAGATATCAAATTTAATTAGATCTTTCTCCTGCCTATGTTCACCCTCACATTTAGTCCTCTTGAGTTGATAATAAGCTTGTTCTCAAAGTATTTCCACAAAGTTTTCAAGGAAGGTCCAGTACCAAGTGGCAATTCTCAGCAGTATCCAGTATTGTGCCTGCCATGCAACAGAAGGATGGATGGATGGATGGGTGGGTGGATGGATGGATGCCAGGGTGGGTGGATGAGTGGTAGGACAAGAACTATCAAGAAGGGAATCTCAGTGCTGGCGAAGGGCTCTGGCGTCGGAGATTTGAGCTTAGATATCAGCACCCCTACAAGTTACTGACCCCACACCTAAATTCCTGGTCTATAAGAAGGTACTGCTTCCGTTCACGTGGCTGGAGAAGTAAATTACTGCCTGTCCCTGCCACTACCACAGTCACTGGGATTTTCCTTCTCCACCTGTACGTGAGGAACTGCAGTGCTTCCCACTTGTCTGTCTCAGCAGAGCCCTGGTGGCGAGAGAGACTTGGATTCCCAGAGATCAGGCACTGTCAGGTGGGAGTTAAAGCTCAGGAGGAGGAGTTGGAGACAGAAATTAACTCCACACGGTTTGTTAGGAGAGAGGCAAAGTGAACCAAATGGGAATTTTAACTCAAACGTTTCCCCATCTCTTGAGAAAGAGGCGATGGAATGGTGAATTCAAAAGCAAGCTGAGAAATGTCGTGGTGACCTGGCAATCTGCGCTAAGGATGCAGTCTTTAGCGCTACCTGTCCAGTAGACGCACCAGAGACCCAGACCCCTGGAAGCACCGTCCAGGCAAAGGCAAAGATTGAAATCCAAGCCCAAGCAGACACCGGTCTCAGGCAGCGCGGAGCACGGAGCCAGGAGACCGTGCTGTACCCTATTCAGCGGTAAAGGCTGTAGAGGTGTGGGATTCTTCCCAGCACCGCGCGGGCTTCGCCCATCGGACAAGTCACCGAGGGAGGCGAGGCGCGAGGCCGTGGAGCTGAGCTCCACCTGGGGGCGCCGAGCCGAGCTGGGTGGGCGGATCGGGGGTACTCACCCCGCGGACGACGGGCTCCGCGAGCCGGGCCCACTCCTGAGCGGCGCTGGGGGCGCCAGTGCGGACGCCAGTGTGGACGCGGGGCGGACGTGCCAGGACACCCCCGCGCCCAGGCTATGAATCAGCTGCGGGGCCAGTGCCGAGGGGCGGGAGTTACGGGAAAGCCGCGGGGGAGGGCAGAGGGGCGAGGACTTTTGCAATTTCCCGTCTTGAGCCTCACTCTTGGCACTCCTGGACCCGCAGGAATTTGCCTCCTTTTGGTCCCGGGGGAGGCGGACAGGACCCTGCGGGAGGCGCCTCCCCCGGGACCGGGACTGGGCGGACGGGATGGGACCGGTGGGAAAAGGAAGTGGGAGAGGCTTGAGAAAGAAACGGGGAAACCGAAAACTCCGGGGCGGTGGCTTCCAGCCCCATGCGCTCTTCCCGCGGAGAACCGGGGACCGGTGGAGCCTGGGGCCGAGAGTGTTTCCACCGGCCACTAGGTATCCCAAGCCGGAGACCCAAGTCTTGGGCTCCTCGGCAGAAAATCTTTGGACAAACGACAAGTTCTTCATCCAAACTAGTGATCGCGTTTCCCTTTGGAGTTCAGAGCAATATAAACATGTGAGAACATGTTTCTAGGATCCGCGTTTCTCCGCGACTGGGTCGTAGCTAGAAACGCCGGGACAGTTTCTTCTGCTGCTGTGTCCCCAAGCTTTGATTCACAAAGTGCTGTGTGCGCTACAACATGGTGCTTTACTCTTCCTTTTTAAAGATGCCAACCGATCTTTACCGTCCAGGCCTTTGAAAGACATATTTGACTTATCTTTATAGTTACAGGAGGGACCAATTGAAAGCCAAATCGACCTTTGGAATTGTTAGGACAACCTTCATAACAACCGCCTCTTCTGTGGCAGCCTCGGAAGAGAAGTCTTGCTCTCCCTCTTCCGGATAGCTCTGCAGGCTTACTCTCATGGGGCCTCCCTCTTGGTCAGCTAAGCCTGATTTGGTTCAGATTTGGGGACCATGAAAATTGTCACAAGTGGAAAGGAGTAGGGGAGATAAGTGTTATCAAGAAAGACTGACCATGAATCACGTCTTAGAATCACTTTTTTTTTTTTGTATTGAGGATTGAACTCAGGAATACTCGACCACTGAGCCACATCCCCAGCCCTATTTTGTGTTTTAGGTAGAGACAGGGTCTCAAGCGCCTTGCCCTTGCTGAGGCTGGCTTTGAACTCGCGATTCTCCTGTCTCAGCCTCCCAAAGTGCTGGGATTACAGGCGTGCGCCACTGCGCCCGGCTTAGAATCACTTCTTGAATTCACAGTATGGCTCAAAGTAACATCAGAATTATTAATTATTACAAAATTTTTAATGGTTGTGCACATTTTTTCCTCCTCTGTTATGTCATCTTGGGAAAGAAGGTTTCCACACTCTAATACTTAATGGTGCCACAGACCATGGTGCATAATAAATATTTGATGATAATGAAGAAAAGGTACATTTTGCTTAGTGAATAAACGTACAGTCCTGGTCCACACCTTTCATTACTTAAAGAGTTTAAAAGAGTCCATTAGTTTAGCCACCTGCTTGGCTATGAAAACTCTATCAACACAGGTTCTTAGGTCCTTAAGGGCTGGGAAGGCTTTCTGGGCTTTCTGATTCTGTTATCTCAATGAGGGGTGAAGGAGAAAGAGAAAAGAAAGAATGAATGATGTGTAATTAAAAAAATAGTGACATAGGTATCTCTTATAACTAATAAGATGTAAAAAATATTCAATATGTGGAATTTTTACAAAGTGACTCTGAAATTGGGCTTCTCTTACAATTGAGAGAGACTAAAGTGTAAAACTTTGATCTCCACATAAAATCGATCCATTTTTGTACTGTTCCAGTTTCTTAAGTGTATCCCTTTGTTCTAGAGTTCTGTTGCTCTAGCACCTGTATATTTGTGAACCTGTCCCTAGGGTGGGTGTATGGTGTTGAGTAGTATCCTCCCCAAATTTATATCCACTCAAAACTTCAGAACATGACCTTATTTGGAAATAGTATTTTTACAGATTTAATTAAATTAAGATGAGGTCATAGTGGATAAGTCCAGTGACCGCTGTGTTTATAAGAGGGATGTTTGGACACAGACACCCTGGGGTGCACACACATAATAGTGGAGACAGAGACTGGAGTTATTCTGCCTGAAGCCAAGGACTGGCAAAAATTACACAACCAACAGAAACTGGAATGAGGGTAGAACAGTCTTCTTCTGAGCTCCTAATAAGAAACCAGCCCCGACAACACTTTGATTTTAGACTCCTGGCCTCCAGAACTGTGAGCAAATGGTTGTTTTAAGCCACTAAATTTGCAGTAATTTGTTACAACAATCCTAGGAAACTGATACATAAGTTATATTCCAAAGGTTAAGTTAAAAAGTTTCCCCAGAAACAGTTAAAATGAAAGCTTCCAATAGTTTATTAAGCTGAGTTGAAATACCCATCCTTGCTTAGCATTGCTAAGATTGTGTTGCAAAATCACATATTTATTCTGCATCATTTACCCTCCTCCTTGATGCTCTCTTTGCCTTTTGATTTCAGTAGCAAAACTCTCTTCACTCACCATATTCCCGACTTTGTTCCTCATCACTTAGGCCTTCTTGTTCTCCTTGCCCCAAAGAGGGTGATGTGTCCTGGGATCCCATCTCTAACATTCTTCTCTGATTTCAGAGTCTCCTGAATGATCCCATCCATATCCATGACTTCAATGATCATTTGTGCTTAATGGCCCTCAAGTCATCATTTTTATTGCTATTATTTCATCCCAGCTTTAAAACAATTTCTACCTCAAATTCAGAATGTCCACTCTTCAGTTTTTTTCATTTGATTCTCTTATATTAAGTGAATGGCCCAATCTTAAATATGTATTTGATGGACAGTGGAGCCCCAAACCTGGGATTTATTGAAATCCAAAACCCTGAGAGTGATCCCTCATCCATCCTCCCTCATCTTTCACTTTTCATCAGAAAACATCTCATATGTATACAGCTATTGTAGGGGAGTCATGAGTGGAATCCTCAACCAACTTATCAGAGGAAAATTAGCTCCATAACTGTCAGAAGCATCATTTATCATATATCTTTTTATATGTAACATAAAGATATACACATAAAATGAAATCAGCTATGTAAATTATGAAATACAACAGATTACATTTGTTTGATGACTGGAAATATCTATAATTACATATTGGGCAGTATTTGGTTACCAAACTAATGGAGTTTGAAGAACTGGGAGCTTTGTGAAGAAAGTGGCTTCATCAGCTAAACAATGGATGATGGTTTAAAATTACCCTGATCTATAAGAATCGTATCTACGTATGTGTGTGTACATATATTTAACCCAGGGGCAATCTACCCCTGAGTTACATCCCCAGAGCCCCACTTTCATTTTTTTCTTTTTAAACAGAGGCCTCTTTTTTTTTTTTAAACTTTATTTTTTTTATTTATTTTTATGTGGTGCTGAGGATCGAACCCAGTGCCTCACGCATGCTAGGCAAGCGCTCTACCACTAAGCTACCCCCCCCCCCCCCGCTTTCATTTTTATTTTGAGACATGATCTTGCTAAGTGTCTGAGGCTGGCCCTGGTATTAAGGCTATATATAGCACTGCACCCCACTATGAGAATTCCATATTTATCTGGCTTATTATATTACATTTTCACTTTTAAGCCTATTTCTGTGATTATGATTGGTGGTGATCTTGATATTATATCTAATAAAACTTTATGGAAATGAAAATATTATTTTTGCAAAGGCGTCCTTCTATGGTGAAAAACTAAATAGGTCTTCCCCAAATTTTCTAATCTGAAATATATCATAAAACTTAAAGTTAAGAGTCACCTATCATTTCTAAATATCCAAAACAGGAACTCAGCAATGACAAAGCAAGATGCTGACTGTAAGAAAGCCACTTGGAACTCTCTTGGTTTTTTTTTTTTTTCAGAATTTGTAAAGTGAATTTAATTGAGGAGTAACATCATTTCAAAATTCTGAAGTGGATATTATTTTAAAAGTGGCTAATTGCTTTTTGATGTTCCATCCTTTCCTGGAATGTTATAATGGGGCTCACATCTTTTTGTAGAAATCAGAAGCCAGACGAAGAGGAGAACTCTTTGGATTTTACTTTTTTCCCCCATGGGATTTAAGGAAAATGTTAAATGTGTTTTTGTTTAGATAGCAACTCTTATTCTCTGGGCTTATGGTTATAGGACTTAATAAATTTGAGTGCAGCAGTTGATGCTAAAGCATGGAACATTAATATAATGAAAGGGGAAGTACTTCGGGAAGAATTCAATGGGAACCTTGGGGACTTTGGAAAACTGTGTGCTTAAAGTTGATCCAAAAAGATTTGTAACTGTATTTATAAGTTCCATCTCTTTCAGAGTATAATTGGGGCTGAAAAGAAAACCCATTCTGATAATCTCTGTAATTTAATTTGATAAGGGGTGTTTAGTACACTTACATTTAAGGCAATTGATACACTTGTGCCTAGCCTACCATTTTACTATATATTTTATTTTTCTGTTTTTTCTGGTTTTGTTTTTTCTATTCTTCCTTTTTCTTCTTTGGATTATTTGGAATATTTTTCAAAATTCCACTCTAATTTGCCTTTTTTGTTATTTTTCTTTGCATGATGCTTTAGTCTTTTCTCTATGGATTACAATATACATTCCTAATTTTTACAGTTTACTTGATACATTACTGTATCTTTTTATATAATAGGTCCATTTAAACCCACATTCATCCCAGTTGTAAAGTGTGTTATATCTATAGACAAGATAAAACCCACAAATTAAAGAAATTAAGAGGAAAATGAGTCTTTTTATTAATCTACATATTTATCTTTCCCATATTTTTAAATTCTTCTCAAAGATCCAAGTTTCAATTTGGTGTCATTTACACCAGCTTAAAGAATTTACTTCAGCATCTGTTTAGTGAAGGTCTATTGCAGACACATACTCTTAATTTTCTTTAACTGAAAGTGTTTTTATTTTACTTCATCCTTGAGTGACATATTTGCTGGATATAAAATTCTAAGTTGACAGATTTTTTCTTTCAACTATATAAAGATGTTGGTTCTGAAGAGAAGTCAGCCATGATTTGAATCTACTTTCCTTGTTCATAAAATGTGTCATTTTTTCTCTGATTGCTTTCAATATTTAATCTTATCTTTGGTTATCAATAGTTTATCAGTGTTGTGCTTAGAGATTTAAATATATTACTGTGAATTATCCTGTATGGCATTTGCTGAGCTTCTTAAATCTGTAAATTTATGTCTTTTTACCAATTTTGAGAAAATTTCAGCCAGTCTATGTTCAAATGTCCCAAATGTCCATAAAACTTCGTTGTGTTCCATCTTTTCTCTGTGCTTTTCAAATTGGATAATTTCTTTTAAACTGACTTTAAGTTTACTGATTCTTCCCCCATCATCTTCGTTCTGCTATTGCAAATCTCTACTAAACTTTTTGTCATAGGTAGTATGCTTCAGTTCTAGAGATTCAGTTATTTTAAAATATATTGTTTATTTCTCTACTGATAGTCCTTATTCTTTTGATCATCATGGGCAAAGTTTCCTTTAAAACATTGAGCATAGTTATTATAATCACTGCTTTTAAAGCTGTGCTTTGTTGTTCCATCCAGCCTTTAGATCATTTTGGGGTTAGTATCCATGGATTGCTTCTCTTATGAGAGAGAATGTGATGGATCACATTTTCATGATTATTTATTTATCTGCTTTTGGATGTCCAAGAAATTTTGCAATGAAACCTGGGCAGTATAAATATAATGCAAAGAAGACTGTAGATTATTTCTGTTCTATTCCTTTTTCTTTTTTCTTGCTTATTTTTGGAGAGGGGATACGGATACTTGGATTGAACCTAGTGGTGCTTTCCCATTAAGCTTCACACTCAGCCATTTTATTGATTTATTTTTGTGAGACAGAGTCTTGCTAAGTTGTTCAGGCAAGCCCTTCAACTTGTGATCCGAACTTGCAATCCTCCTGCCTCAGCCTCCCGTGTGACTGGGATTAAAATAGACATGTGCCATCACATCCTGCTGATTCTGTTCTATTCCTGCAAGGACATTGATGTTCTTTTTAAGTGGGCAATTACTGTGATCAGAATTCAAACTGTAAACTTGATATTGCTTACAGTTAAGTAGCAGCTGAAATCTGAGTTCAGATTTTTGGCCTCAACAGAACTACTTTGAATTGGCTTGCATGAGCATGGTTCAGACATTTGCCGGTAATTGGTATAGACTTTAAACACAAAATTCAACTTTTTTCTCACTAGCTCTCTCCTTTCTGTAATTCCCCCTCACATTCCAGAGTCTGTGGTTGCCCCAAACTCTGACTTCTGCTTTTCTGAACCAGAAATGCTATGTATTTTCTAACAATTTTAACTACCCCTGTATAAACTTGGGCTAGTGTCACACGAAGTGCTATAAAAAATGGGCAGTTCACTGAATGCCAAGTGCTGACTCTCCTCCAGTCTGCCTGATGCTGGGCTCTTTAAATCTTTTTATTCTTTCTTTCCTTCAAATATTGCTCTAGGTTTTTATGATATGATATGCAGGAAGGTCAGTTTAATAGAAGTACTCAGCTATGACTGGAAGTGGCAGTGCCTACATCAGATGTACCCAGTGAGTATGTTATCAGGAGGAAGTAGTATCAACTCTTTCCTTTCCAACAGAACATTCTTTTGGATATGTGTTAGATGTTATCATAATAATAACTTGAGATAATCAACTTATAAAAAGAAGAAATTTATTTTGGCTCACAGCTTTGTTTTGGAGATTCTGGTCCATGACTGGTTGATGCGATTGGGGGCCTTGGCGAAGCCATAACACAGCAAGAGTATGTGACAGAGAAAAGCTGTTCACTTCATGACTAGGAAGCAAAAGAAAGGGGCTAGGGTCCCACTATGTCCTCCAAAGGCACAGTCGAATGACCCAAAGATGTCCTGCCAGGTCCTGTCTTTCAGAGGTTCCACCACATCCTAATTGTGCCACTCTGAGAATCAAACCTTCAATACATGGACCTTTGGGGAACTTTAACATCCAAATTATAGCAGGATACAATCCACTGTTTTGAAAGATTGTCTTATACCTTACTCTGGAAATTAATAATAAAAAAAACCCTGCTGAAATCATGTAAGGCTAAGCTATTATGGCTAAACATCACTTTAGAATGAAGACTGATTACAAATTTTGAGAACACTATACTACAAGGGAAGATGTTGTAAACATTGAAGGGAGTGGTTAAACTTGTTTTTGAATTTCCTCTGAACTTTGTTCCAATGCTAAACACAAGATTTATTTGAGGGAGTTACAGTAAGCTACATATCTATCTTTCTGATTCCACTGATGCTGAAATTAGCTCCATTTAGATTGAAATGAAAAATCCCTAAAGTTACTCACAATATTCAGTCTTACCAGCTTCCTAAGTGTAGCCTCTGTTATCCAGTCCTAACTCAACAGCAATTGTTTTGTCCATCATAAAATATTACCATATGATGCTTAGTCACTCTGGAAGAGTAGGTAACTTCCATACTCCCCAGGGAACTACAGTAAGAATAGACCAGGAGAAAACGTTGATTCGAATTCAATATGAAACAACCAAACTAAGGGAGAACAAGATGGCACACCCAGGGGATAAAGAAATGTTATGAGATCAATTTTCTTAGCTCTTGTAGTAAAAGCAATAAGTATTTGTCTTCCTAAATTATTGGAATATGATATTTGAAGATATAAATGTTTTAAAAAAGAAATGATAGGCATTTTCTCCTGAAAACCCTCCTTGTTCTTAAAAAAAAAAAAAAAAAGGTAAGGAATATTCCACCTAGCAAGAAATTTAGGCTTTATAATATTCATACCTGCAAAATTATAAAACACCTACTGTACATAGAGGCTCATTAGAAGAAATGTTGTAATAGCAAAAATCTGAAAACAATTTAATGAAAAAAAGCAAGAGCTGGAACTGCATAAATAGCATATTCTCCTCATTTTTAAAAATATTTATGGGATATATACCCTGAGTAAATGACAAGAAATTGGTAACTAGGGTTATTCTTGTGTAGTAGCTAAGAATAAGGAGTGAGGGATTTGAACATTTCATTTAAGACATCTCTGTGCAGATTGGCTTTTTATCATGAGCATATTTACTTTGTAAAATAATAATTTTGGAAATCTAAGAATGTCCTGCTAGAAAGGTAGCCTCATTTGTTTTTTTATTTTGGATGGTATGTTCAATTTATCATTAAAAAATATTATGAACCCTCATATACAATGGGCAATTCAGGGAACAATTTGAGCCTTGATCTCCCTCCTGAAGGAGTTTACAGCCTAACTGTAGATGGTGATAGTAAAAGGCATGTGTCACATGAGGAACACAGGCAATAGGCTTTATAGGAGTTCAGAGGATGGGTGACTTCTGGCTTTAGGAGTAGGATTAAGAGCTGTGGGAAAGAAAAAGTAAGCATACTGGAGAGATGATAGAGGTAGCTAAAGAATTATATAAACTCAGCAAGAGGATGTACCTCAAAAAAGACCCCGATGGTGTTACAGGGGTGAGGTGGGCAAGGGGCTGATTTCTCTCAAGGGAACAGCAATCTCCTTTTCAAGAATGCTTGTTGGAAACAGCCAACCCGTGGTTAGTACCATCTAACTCTGCATGTCTCTGGGAAAAGCGCTGGTCTGATTAACCTCTGAATGGGTTTCTGAGCTGCAGAGGACCAGAGCGAGGTCCATGATGCACACAGTATAATCTTGTCAGAGGCTGAAGGAAGGTCGTACTTCCTAGTTCAAGAGTGGTGCATGCTATATTGGTGATAGGAGCCAAGCAGGACCAGTTAGTTACTAGGTAGAAAGGCAGGCGGTCTAGGATAGGAGAGAGATCTGCAGGAAAGAAAATACAGGGGTTACTGGAGAGGAAGTTTCCATGCCTGACAGAAGAGATGAAGAGGTGCTTGTTGAAAGGAAATAGAACATTATTCATAAGGAAGATTTGGAGCCAGATATAATGACAGATATTGAATGTCACCTGATGATTTTGCATTAAATTCTATAGGCAACAGGTAGAAGTCTGGCAGTTCATACATGGCACCATTTTGAAAAGAAAAGAGGGTAGAAAAGATTAAAATATCTCTGTAAGAGCACAGAAGAACTAAACTTAATTTCTAGAGAAGTCCTTGGGTGCTAAGTAACAACTTCTTCTATTTGAATTTTTGCTATAAATGTATTACTTAGTTAAAATTATAATTCAAGAAATGATGATTAGCAAACAGAGAGAGTTTGATTTAAAGCCTTGGGTATATGAGTTAAGCTGATCAACAAGTGAGCTTCATGTGACAGGCAGATCTTATGTGCCACAGTTTGGATGCAGACGCAGGCTGTGCAGCAGTTGTTGGAGAATGCCAGCCCTTAACACAGTTTAGGAAATTAGATTCACAGAGTGGGAGGAAAGACAGCCTTCCACCCATAGGGGGGCCACAGACCCTGCCATGGGGTAGAAGGAACCCTTGTTACAGGTCAACCCATTGCTGAAATGTCAGAGGCCACTCAGCAGACAATTATCTTAAAGCTACTGCTTTTTCTCCTCCTCTATCTTCTTTTCTTATTAAAGAAAAGCTCTTGGTAGAATACTACAAAGTTGTATAAGAAGAAAATAGTAAATATCTCTTTTGTTTATTTGACATAGGAAAAGGTTATCCAAGCACATCTTATTTATTATAACTGGAAAGAACCAAAATGTTGCCTTTACTTACAATAATGGAAGATCAGAAACGACTTGCATGAAGTGGATTAACTTGAGGCACTGCTGGACACGACAGAGGTTTGTTTCTCTTTGGGGTCATGGCCTGATGATCTTTCAACATCATTCATATTCCATTGGCTGGAACCTAGTCACATGACTTTGACTGAGCTGCAAGGCAGGCTGGGAAAGGTGAGCTTCCTATGTGTTCATGTTCAAGAAGGAGAAACCATGGGCAGAGTGAGTTAAGGCATTGTCCAGGCACAGAGAAACACTGATAATGAATTAGGGCATAGCTTTATAATAGAATGTCATTTAGTTATTAAAAATTAGTTTTATGAAGAGCATTTAATGAAAGGAAAATGCCAGTGATAAGTGAAAAGAGCAAGATATAGGTTATTATGATGTTAAGTTTTAGAAAAAACTATCATACATGTATATAAATGCTTATAAAGATAGATTAGAAGAGACAAAATTTATGTTATTTATGGTTGTCTCTAAATGGTGGGGTAATAAGCCATTTTTATTTACCTCTTATATTTGCTAAGAAACTGCTAAATTTTCATAAGTGATCACGTATTTCTTTTTAAACAATTATGTTTAATCTGAAAAACACGTTTTTAAAAAGTGAAATCCTCAGCTCATCTGAAACCAGAGCTGATGCTTAAAATTCCTTAAGTGGAAGATAAAAGTTGCTACAAACTATGAATCTGAAGTTATGCTAGTAAGCATTTTTAATCAGCAGAGGGCAAGCTCGAGGCTTTAGTGCTTATTTTTCTGCATAGCATAACTCTTATCCAGACTCCCTGTTTTACACATTAGCTGTGGTCAGAATCACATATGAAATTTATTCCTTGGGAAAGAGAAGCAAAGTCCAAAATATATCCTGTTGGTGGCAAGACTTACTGAATAGTGTATGTTTTGCTGAACAAAGCAAATTAGCAAACCAGGCCTGCCCCTTCAGGAGGTTTTAATTGAAAGCAGACAGAACTAACATATTTTCAGGTTCAGCCACAGAACTATGAAAACGCTGAGCTGTCACACAACAGATGGATACTCTCCTCACAAGAAACAACCACATTTTTTTTTTTTGGAAGAGAATTGAGGACCAGGCCAAGGTGGCTGGATATTCTGGTGGGAAACAGCTACCCAGAAATGGAGTTTCCTTTGTAGAGAGAAACTACGTGGATTAAAAAGTATCATTTTAAAATGTCCATTCAGGGCAAAGAATATCTACAGAATGTGAACTGACAAAATATAACCAGCTAATTAAAAACAGGAAAATGGGTTTAAGATGTATTTTTAATCCATGATGTTGGAAAGAGATTTACAAAATTGATCATATCAAAAGTTGATGAGGATGTGGGTCAACAGTCAATTCTCAAATGCTGTTGGTGGTAGCATAAATTAACAAGCTTTTATATGATCACAATTTTCAGATGTATCTACTTTGATGGAGTGTGCATTCTTTTCCCTGAGACAACCCACTGAGCAGAGGTAATGCCTGAGGCCTCTACTGTCCTGCTACATACCTAGTCCCCAGGATATAATGGTCCTTATTGAACTGGCCTAGGAACATCTAAAGTAACTCAGGAAAACTCTGGGCAAGTTGGAGAGGAGAAAGAGAGAGAGAGAGAGAAAGGGAGGGAGCAAGGGAGGGAGGGAGGGAGGGAGGGAGGGAGGAAGGAAGGAAGGAAGGAAGGAAGGAAAAGAAAGAAAGAAAAAAAAGAGAGTGGGGGAACTCTAAGGAGCCCTCTAGTGGCTGCTTTTTAGAAAACAGGCCACTTAAGGAATTTGCTACAAACCTGACATTAGAGGGCTTGAGGCTTGGCCACCCACTTCCACATCCAGGGTCTGAGACAAGCCAGGCAGTTTTTGGTGTGACTTTGACCAAAATGTGCATTTTCCAGGTAATACAATCCCAAATTTCTTCTCATCCATTATTTAAAGAAATATTTGCTAAAACATGGTAAAGATTTTATTCAAGACTCTTGAGATAGATAAAGGGACCAGAGCAACAAGTTTTGCTGTGAGGAAGAGAGACTGGGCTCAATTCCACATACAGACAGCATGGGCAAGCAGAAATGTATAACCAAGATGCAGGGTGGGGATCAGTGGGTGGAAAACCTACTAAGAGGAAACATAGCGGGTAAAGAGGATTATGGCCAAAGGAACCTGATTGGATTCTTGCTGAACACAGGCCTGGGTGATCAGACCACCGTGGGGATGGTGTAGGATGAGAAAGCTGATCAGAGATCCAGGATGATCAGATACAAGGGTGGGACATTTTGCTAAACTAACTTCCTAAGTTTCTTTTATTTTTTTTTTAATATTTATTTTTTAGTTGTAGGTGGACACAATAGCTTTATTTTATTTTTTTTATGTGGTGCTGAGGATCGAACCCAGTGCCTCCCACGTGCTAGGCGAGCATGCTACCACTGCGCCATAACCTCAGCCCCCTAAGTTTCTTTGTTAAAACAAGAGAGTATAGAGATGAATCAAAGAGAAGGTTCAGGAGCCTGTCTGGGTTAGCCAAATAAGGAATCTTCATCACCATGTAGCAGTGCAGATAACCGAGGAACCTGGTGGAATCCTCACACATGGTATCTTATGTGAACAAACCCCACATACTCTCTCCCCAGTTAAACATGGGACACATGAGATAAGGCAATTAGGTTTCCAACAGCATCCTTGAAGGCATGCAAATTAACTTTTCAAGTGGTCTCCAGTTATACAAGATTGAGCAAGTAAGGAAAAGTATACACAGATAGGAAATAATGGGGGGTGGGCAAAAAGAAACATTTGTATTTACAAAGTGCTTATTGTATGCCAGGAGTCAGGGTTGCTGCATGCACTGATGTCAGGTGCAGGACCACCCACCTACCAACTCCAAGGCCTCTCTGCACATGAGCCAAAAGTGGGTGTAGGGCTTGGCAGAGAGTTGGAGACTCCATGGGAAGCCCTGTTCTTGCATATATGTAGCTGCGTGCTAAGACACACACTTGGCAAGAAAATGGGACTTGAATCTGGTTCCCACTTGCCTCCATCTTTTTGGCAGAACATCTAGGTGGCATGCACCAACCACACAGATGTGGAAGCAGCCCTGAGTTTTTCTGATGCCTCAGGCACCCAGCAAGGGAAAAGCGTAAGAGCCAAAATCTAGCTCTTGCTTCTCTGACCTACCTTGGAGCCTCATGTCTGGAAGATGACACATATATTTGTGTGAGAAGCTCAAAGGCACTTTAAGTGCTAGTGATCCTGGGCGTAATCTGCCATCTCCTAATGACTCTGCCAGGTAGGCAGAAGTGGATTTACTGTGAAGCTAATGACACAGAGTTTTCCAAGATCCAGAGAAAGGCCCAAGGCCTGGGTCACCTGGTTATATTTTGTCCCCAAAATTGCCAAAATAGGATAGTTTAACTATGTCATTATAATAATGTAAACCTGTATTTTTCACTTAAAACTATTGTCATAGCAACTTGTGAAGACTTGGATAATTATTTCCCCATTCTCCTAACTGAGACACAGAAAAACTAAGCAGCATTACTGTTACGTGGTAGAGCTTGGATTTGTTGCAGACTCCAAAGTTGGAAGATCATGGAGAAGATGTACATTGTTTCTAAGGAAACAAACTCCCAGGAATGTCCTCCAAGATCTAGGCATTCTTGCCTCAAAGTCTCCAAATGTCATGAGACATAAGTGAGAAACATCTTCAGACGCTCTAGTCAAAGGAGACTGTCATAGGCAGAGAACAAATTGTGCTGGAAGGATGTCATGCTAGAAGGATGCAGTGGATACTGTGAAGCCAGTCCTGGGTGGTGTGTGACAGCAGAACCACACAGACATTGTTACCAAAAAGAATTGTATGCCTCCTGACCATTATTTAAATCTGTTGAGGAGGAAGGACTTTCCCTCTGCCTTCTTAGGTTCCATATTTGTAGACCTGTGAATTAAACTAACAAAAGACTGATCAACAGGAGAAAAGGCAAGCACCACTTTTAAATTAGTATTTCCACGTGCAGGAGTTCACAGAAAAGAAGTAAAACTCAAAGAAATGGCTAGACTAGGAGGTTAGACTCAGATATATAAATATAATTTTAACAAAGTAAAGTTTGGGCTTTTAGGAATGGCAAATCTATGGGAAAGTGACTAGGAGATAAATGGGGGAAACTAATGGAAGATGAGTAATTTTTATAAGATTTTTTTGCATAGATTCATGTTGGTGCCAATTCTCCATGTCTGGTGATAAGAGTGGTTCTCCTCTTCCTGGGTCAGGACATGGTACAAGTTCACAAAGCGAAATTTATGCATTACTTTTAAGCAGATAAAGGGAGTCAGAGAACTCTTCCTGTATCTATGGATTTTTATTCACCTTCAATTCAACATAATCCTTTTGCTTAGCATGGACAAGGCCCTGAGTTTGGTTTCCCAGGACTGAAAAACAAGAATTCTTATATCAAAGTGCCATATTTTGATGTGGCATATCCTGATCTTCTCCAAGTTTAAAACAAAACACTATAACTTACCCCAAATCTAAATCTACCTCTCTCCTATTTTAATAGGCTCCAAGTGACTGTCCTGTGTAGGTAGAGCAGTTCCAACACGCTCAACATGAGGCTTCCAGGATTGCTCCAGCCACTTACCTCCTTTTTCCAGCCAGGCCAAAGGGTGGGGAAGTGAAACTCATTGGGGTTCAAACCTAATCATGTGGTCCTTTTGGCTTCATGAAAAGCTGCTAGGGTTTGGATGTGGTTTGAGTGCATCCACCAAGGATTGTTGTTCTGGAAACAGGCCCCAGGCAGTACTGGGAGGTGGTGGAACCTTTACTAAGTGGAGCCAAGTGCAAGTAATTAGGTCATGGGGCTGCGACCCTTGGAAGGGTTGAATGTAGTTCTCCTTGGGTAGTTCTTGGAAGAGTGGGTTGTTACAAAAAGACCAAGTTTGGCCCCTGAATCTCTTTTACTTACTATTTTTCCATGTAGCTACTCTTTCCTTTCTGTATGGCTTTCCACCATGATGTCATGTACTGTATGGTGATGTAGTCGGAAGGCCTTCACCAGAGACTGGACAGATGAGGAGGTACAATCTTGGACTTGCACTCTCTACAACTGTGGGCTAAATAAACCTCTTTTCTTTATAGATTATCCAGCCACAAGCATTCTGTTATAGCAATAAAAAATAGAATAACAGAAGTCCAGATATTAATATGTAGGTGGGCTTGTTGCCGAAAGCTCAGTCCTTGTTCCCGATGCTAATCTAATAACAAGGACATGGTTTTGAGAAAAAAAGGAAAAAGAGCATTTATTGCTTTGCTAGCAAAGGAGAAACACAGGGGACTTCTGTCCCGAAGGCTGTGTTTCTGTCCATCAGCAGGAATAGGGGGTTTTTATAGAGGCGATTCAGCAAAAATGACATTAGGGAGGAGAGATCAGGAAGGAGATCAAAGAAAGAAGATCAGGGAAAAGTTTAGGAAAAAGAAGATCAGGGAAGAGAAGGACAGGGAGAAGAAGATTGGGAAAAAAGAAAAAAATGTACGTTTCAAAGAAACAATGGATATAGTCAAAGCATCAAGTGAACCCCTGTTACAGGCTCAGGTAAAACTTGGGGGATCTTTTACCAAAAGGTAGAAAGAAAGATAAATATTGAGAGATTACTTGCAGTATCTGCCAATGTCATGAAGCCAAGAATGGTTTGACTTAGAATACTATGAGATCTGCTGTTAGTACATGTAAGAATTAACATCAGCTATGACCAAAAAAAGATAAGCAAGAAATCAGACCTAGTCAGGGGGTGATGAGATACAGGTTGCATGGGGCAAGGAGGAAAGTGGAGTCCCTGAGACGGCAGTTGAGGGAAGTTTTGCAAGCTGTGCACTCTGATAATCCAACAGCAAGAAAATGCAAAGAGAAGCTGAGAGTTATTTCTGTTCACTCATTGGAAGATTTGGGAGATCCAGGAAGAAAACCACTTTGGTTCAGGAGATGAGGACAGAATAATGAAAAGATATGTCAAAGAGGAGAGAAGTTGGACCTGTTCTAGTCATTCTCCCTCACAGAGGAGTGATTCATCACTACACTGGGGCACATGGACGGCAACCACATCCTTTCTTTTCTTTCTTTCTTTTTTTTTGGATACCAGGGATTGAACTCAAGGACTCTAGGTCACTGAACCACATCCCCAGTCCTATTTTGTATTTTATTTAGAGACAGGTTCTCACGGAGTTGCTTAGTGCTATGCCTTTGCTGAGGCTGGCTTTGAACCCTCTATCCTCCTGCCTCAGCCTCCCAAAGTGCTGGGATTACAGGCGTGTGCCACTGCACCCAGCTACCCCTCCTTTCTTAACCAAGATTCTGGAAAGAGTGTTTTGGGTTCATGATCTCCACTGTCTCATCTGTTCTTCATTTTGACATAACAGCTCCTGTTCTGGTCTCCAAGGACATCATTAGTACCCAGTTCAGCAGGTAATTTATATTCTTAGCATTCTACTCTTCCTTTAAATTTAAAGAATTAACCACTAGCTTCTTCTATATTGTCATTATATCTATGTCATCAGTTTCTTCTAATTCTCTCCAGTTTTGTTTTCTCATTTCCCCCCTAAATTTCTCCTCTTCTACTCACACAACACTCTACTAGGAAGAGTAGATTGGCCCACTGAAGTTGATCAGAAGTTGGAAAGCCAAAAAAACTACTTACCCCAGCTTCCCTTGCATCTAGGATTTGGGACATGTTTTCGATTCTGCTAATCAAGTGGATTCACATCAAGACCTGAGGAGAGGAATGGGGGATGAAAGGAAGACCTTAAATATTCAAAAAGTGGGGGCTGGGGTTGTGGCGCAGTGGTAGGGCACTTGCCTAGCATGTGTGAGGCACTGGGTTCGATTCTCAGCACCCCATGTAAATAAATAAATAAAGGTTCATCAACAACTGGTAAAAATATTTAAAAAAAAATATTCAAAAAGTGTAGCACATAAATTGCTATTTAGGCCCAGTGTGGTGGCACACGCTTCTAATCCTAGCAGCTTGGGAGGCTGATGCAGAAGGATTCCAGGTTTTAAAACAGCCACAGTAATTTAGTGAGGCCATAAGCAATGCAGAGAGACCCCATCTCAATAAAAAATGAAAAAGGGCTGAGGATATAGCTCAGTGGTTTAATCTCTGATACAAAAGAGAGGGAAGGGAGAAAGAAAGAGAGAGAGAGAATGAATTAACCTGTTTCTTGGTGAGAGAATTTGCAACAATTTCAAATCATCATAACAAATCACCTTCTATGGATAGGAGGATGTGTAAACCCCAGAAGCATTCATTTACAAAACTTGATACTAAACATGTTACTTCAACCGCTCACTCTAATTAGAAGAGCTTTTTTTAAAAATTTTTTAAAGTTGTTGATTGACCTTTATTCATTTATTTATATGTGGTGCTGAGGATCGAACCCAGTGCCTCCCACATGCAAGGCAAGCGCTCTACCACTGAGCCACAATCCCAGCCCAGAGGAGCTTATTTTAAGTAAATTCAAAATGAGATTTCCACATTCTGCTTAGCTATCAGTTTGTGAAATTATTCTTAATACTGCCCTTGAGGAATTTTTACAAAATACTTGTTTAAAATGTCCTGTGACCCTTAACCTTTGCCTTTTCCTGCAAATCGACTTTCTTTTCTACTTGTATAGTGAGGTACATTTTTACAGGTTGATAAGCTCATCGCCAAACTTCAAGGGCTGTCTCATTCTATCATTGCTTCTGCACCAAGTTCAAATGCTTAAATTCTAACACATTGAATAGTGATGCCATCAGTATTTCCCAAGTGGCTTATTGATACTGAGGTGGTGGTGGTATGAGTGTTCCTGCATAGCCAGGGGTGATAAATGCCATTCCCATTTTAGCTCTGAGCATTAATGGCTTGCCTACTATTTTTAAAAACATCATCATCACTGCAGATTTTCCTTGCCACATGAAACTTCTTTCTTATTTTTCCTTTATTATTTGCCTCTTTTTATTGTGGTGATTATTTAGTAACTAGTCAATATTTATTCATTTTAAATTGAGGTGCAATTGACAAATAAACATCATATATATTTAAGGTGTACATTGTAGTGTTTTGATATACATTGTAAAAATTACTACACAAATAAAGCTAATTAACTGTCACCTCACATGTTTACTTTTCTTTTATATCAGCTATTCTCTCTCTTTTTTTTTTTTTTGGTACTGAAGATTGAACTCAGGGGTACTCCACCACTGAGCCATATCCCCAGCCCTGTATTGTGTTTTATGTAGAGACAGGGTCTCACTGAGTTGCTTAGCGCCTCACCATTGCTGAGGCTGGCTTTGAACTCGCGATTCTCCTGTCTCAGCCTCCCTAAGTGCTGGGATTACAGGCTTGAACCACCACGCCTGGCTATTCTCTTTTTTAAAAAAATATTTTTTTAGTTGTAGGGGGACACAATATCTTTATTTATTTATTTTTATGTGGTGCTGAGGATCAAACCCAGTGCCTCACGCATGCGAGGCAAGCGCTCTGCCACTGAGCCACAATCCCAGCCCTCAGCTCTTCTCTTAGAAAATTTCAAGTATACAAAATTTCAAGTATGCAAGTAGGACAATTTCATTTGTTCTTCTTTTCTTCTTCTTTCTTTCTCTTGCTTCATTGCCCTGCTAGGACTTTTAGTACTCTGTTAAATAGAAGTGGTGAGAATGGAAATCTTTGTCTTGTTTGTGATCTTAGAGGAAAGGGTTCAGCTCTTTAGCACTGTGAGCTAGACACATGTGGCCTTCACTATGTTGAAGTAGATTCCTTTTGTACCTAATAGGCTGAGAGTTTGAAATTTTTTCTTTATGAAACAGAAAGGATGTTGAATTTTATTGAATGCTTTTCTGCATTGATTGAAATGATTGTATGATTTTTATCCTTCATTCTGTTACTGTGGTATATGACAATTAGTAATTTGCAAACATGGAACCATTCTGGTTCCGGATTGATCATGGTGCAGATCATTTCAATGTGTTGTTGAATTCAGTTTGCTTGTACTTCATTGAAGATTTTTACATCTGTGTTCATCAGGAATATTGGTCTCTTGTTTTCTTGTAGTGCCTTTGTCTGGCTTTGGCATTAGGTACTGCTGACCTCTCAAAATAAGTTTGGAAGTATTTCCTGCTCTTCAAATTTTAGGAGGATTTTGAGAAGAGTTGATATTAATCTTCCTAATCATTTTTAGTCTTTCAGATTTTTTTCTGTTTCTTCATGAATCAGTCATGGTAGGTTGTACATTTCTAAGAATTTCTCCATTTCTTCTAGGTGATCCAATTTGTTGGCATAAAGTTGTTTGTAGTAGATCCTATGATCCTATGATCTGTTTTATTTCTGTAGCATTGTTTGTAGTGTCTCCTTTACCATTTCTGATTTTATTTGCATCTTCTTTCTTTTTTTCTTCGTTAATCTAGTTCAAGGTTTGTTAATTTTGTTTATATTTTTTAAAAACCCAACTCTAGTTTTTTGATCTTTTCTAGTTTCTATTTCATTCATCTTTCCTCTGATCTTTGTTATTTCCTTCCTTGTGTTAAACTTATTTTTCTTGTTATAGTTTCCTTTGGGGGGGGGGATACTGGTGATTGAACCCAGGGGGACTCAACCCCTGAGCCACATCCCCAGCCTTCTTTTTATATTTTAGTTAGAGATAGGATCTCACTGAGTTGCTTAGGGCCTCACTAAGTTGCTGAGGCTGGCTTTGAATTCACAATCCTCCTGCCTCATCCTCCCAAGCTGCTGGGATTACAGGCATGCTCCACCACACCCAGCTTGTTTGTAATTTCTTGATTTGTGAAGTTAGGCTGTTTATTTGATTTTTTCCTTAGTGTAGGCATCTATTGCTATAAACTGTCCTCTTATAATTGCTATTTCTACATCCCATAAATTTTGTTATGTAGTGTTTCCATTTTCCTTTTTCTCAAGATATTTGTAATTAATGTCTTTTATTTTCCTTTTATTTCTTCCTTGGCCAGTGTTTGCTCATGAATATGTGATTTAATTCCCACATATTTGTGAGATTCCTTCCTGTTATTAATTTCTAGTTCATACCAAAAGATACTTTATATTATTTCACTGTCCATATGATGATTGAGACTTACTTTGTGACTGTATTAGTAAGCTTTCTGTCACTATAATGAAATACCCACCACACACACTACTTATTAAATTAAAAGAAGTTCATTTTGGCTCAAGGTCTTAGAGGTCCAAATCCAAGATTGGGTGGCCTCAATGGTTTGGGCCTCTGATGAGGGTGGCATATCATGATGGTATCACACAGGAAGCAAAATGAGAGGCCCAAGGATTTTCCACAACCACTTTTGAGGCACAACTGCTCCCCACTCCTGGGCACCCATGTCCTAAGAACTTTCCGCAAGCTCTACTTTTTAAAATTTCATAGCACCTTTCAATAGTGCTACCCTGAGAACCAAGTCTTTAACTCCTGGATCTTTGTGGGATGCTACTTATAACAGACAGTGAGTATTGAGATTCTGCCTTTTATGGGAACAAAGATGTTGGATGTGGGTTAGGTAGAGTTTCATGCAATTCCTCAAATTGCTGTAGATTAAAACATAAAGTGGGCAGATAAGATTTCCTAATTTGTCCTGTGCAGCACAGTAAATACTATTTAATAAGTGTTGCTACCAGCAATAAGATTCCCAAGGAATTATCGTGACCATAATCAATGAATAAGACAGGCAATTTAGCTAATATTCATGTTATGAACACATGTATGTAATGAGGAAAAAGTATGAGTATGAATGCATACACAAAGTCTCTGGGAATTTAAAGGCTATTCAAAACACTTAATTGTCATAGTGCCAGCTTCTCAATTTCCTTCATATTTGTGTATTTTCTCAATATTTTTAAATGGTCAAAAATTTAAATACTTTAGCTTTGTCTTAACCAATAATATGTATGAAGCCACTATTGTGATGTACTAATTGTCATTTATTATACATTGACATAAATACACCTCAACTGGAGTAAAAATATCTATCTTTTCTTTTTTTTACTCTTTACTTTTTGAAAATTAAATCCTCAAGTCATTTAATAGGATAGAGAAAGAGAGTGTTCATGGTTGGAAGATTTAGAGGAGACTTCGTGGCCCAGGGTGGGTGTGAGAATCCAATCAGGGTGAAGGCAGTGCTTACAATGTTGGAGCGTGGGCATCGGACACCAAATGGGGCAAGGAGGGCATTTTCATGGTCTGATGTAGGACGCGAGAATTTGAACAAGATGAGGAAAGTGTTCTTTTGACGTACCCAAGCAGAGTGGGTGGGGAGTCTGTCCTGAGGAATGACTTTGATCTTGCATGAAGAGTCAGAGTCTAGCCGGGCACAGTGGCACATGCCTGTAATCCCAGTGTCTCGGAAGGCTGAGGCAGGAGAATCACGAGTTCAAAGCCAGCCTCAGCAATGGCAAGATGCTAAGCAACTCAGGGAGACCTTGTCTGTAATTAAAATACAAAAAAGGGCTGGGGATGTGGCTCAGTGTTCGAGTGCCCTGAGTTCAATCCCTGGTAACCTCTCCCACTCTGCCAAAAAAAAAAAAATAGAGTCCGATCAGGGTAAGGGAGGTTTCCATGTAAATGTGGGGAAGTCCCTATATAATGGAAATGTTAGAAGCAGGTCAAATCTTACCATGGAAAACCATTGAAAAGGAACCAAGAGAAGAGGTAACTTGGCCCAAATTCCTTTACCAATGTAAGCAGACTCAGAGGCAAGTTCAGGTACTCCCAAAGGAGGGTCTTGTGGAAGGCACCATTTTTCAAGGGTAACAAGGACCCTGCCATTTCACAGTGCTCCTAAGACTTCTCTCATCACCTGTACCCCTAGACATGAAGTCATGAGTAGGATTCCCACACTCCACAGAAAGACCCCGTTTCTCCTTTGTTCTAAAGGCAGTCTCCCCACAACTGAATCTATGTAGCATTTCAAAACCCTAGGAGAGAGTGAGGGCCCAAATGAAGGTTTACACACAGATGGGGTGCTGGCCACATTTTTTGGGGGGGGGACTGGAGATTGAACTCAGGGGCACTCAACCACTGAGCCATATCCCCAGCCTTATTTTGTGTTTTATGTAGAGACAGAATCTCACTGAGTTGCTTAGTGCCTCGCCATTGCTGAGGCTGGCTTTGAACTCGCGATTCTCCTGTCTCAGCCTCCCTAAGTGCTGGGATTACAGGCTTCGCCACAGTGCCTGGCTAGCCACATTTTTAAAAGCATATTATTTTACACAACAGATTATGCAAAGCAATATTCTTTGTATGTTCTGTGTGAAAAATCTAGAAACATATTCCCTTTAATATTCTTAATTACCATATGCATTTCTTTATCAGTGATGTTCATTTGTCCTTTTTGAGAGCAAATTCATCAGTTTTTCATTCTTTTGGGTATCAACTATCTATGTGATGCACAATTGCTTGCATGTGTCAGATGTTACACTGAGCCCTTGACATGCAAAGCTCCTCTAAAAATCTCATAAGATTGGGACTCTATTGCCACCCCGTTTTGCAGACAAATATTGCAAAATCTTTTGCTATAAGATTTGTGATGCAGTAAGTTCATGTTTATACTTCTGAAAACACAGCATTACTGCAAAATGCCATGTTTAGCTATTGGAGTAACAAAGATCCAGAAATTCAATATTGTGAGTTTCATATTGGCTAGGAAGTGGGGATACAGTCCATTTTGTTTATTTTGGTTATGAGCATAAATTGGTAGGATTCTTCAGTGGGCAATTTAATAGTTTGTTGACACTCATTTCCGCAGCAACTCTACTTAGTGAAATTTGTCATTCTCACACAGATGCAAATAATGAACATGCAGTAGTGTTCACTACAGTGTCATTTGTGATTGCAAAAGACTGGGAGGGGGCATGTTTATAAGCAAAGGACTAGTTAAATAAATCATTGTGCAGCCACAAAATGGAAATAAGAATGAAGACACCATGTACTAATGTGACAATGTCTCTAAGATACAAAACAGGAATGACGCAAAGTATAAAAAACGCTGCGACATGTGTTACATGTTACTGTCAGTGTACAAAAGGATAAAAAATGATAAATAGACCTAGCTTTAGCCTTTGCTCCTCTGGAGTCCTTCCTCACCATTCCCTGGCAACTGTATGTTCTGAGCCTAGGAACTGTGTGTACTGCCTGTGATGCAGGTGTGCCTGTCAACTGGGCTAAGTCAAATGCTCACCTAGATCTTGCTGTGAAGGTACTTTTAGATGTTACTAATGTGAGTGTGTCTGTGTGTGTGTGTCTGTGTGTGTGTGTGTGGAGTAGTGGGACTCGAACCCAGGGCTTCATGAATCCTAGGCAACAGCTCTACCACTGAACTACATCCTAGTGTTTAAAAAATTTTTATTTTGAGATAGTCTCACTAGGTTGCCCAGGTTGACCTTGATCTTGAAATCTCCCTGCCTCAGCCTCCTGAATAGCTGGGATTATATGTGTGTAGTGATTAACACTTAAATCAGTGGACTTAGGGTAAAAAGATTACCCTCCATTATGTAAGTGGGCCTCATCTAATCAGCTGAAGGCCTTAAAATCTCATGAAGGAATTCTGCCTCCAGACTAACATAGAAATTCTGCCTGAGTTTCCAGTCTTTGGACTTGACTGCTCCATCTATTCTAGCCTGACTATTCAGTCTGCTGATGCTCTGCAGATTTCAAAGTGGCCAACTCTCACAATCATGAGTCAGTTCCTTAAAATCTCCCTTTGCACATGGATGTATCTGTACATCTTACTGGTTGTGTTTCTCTGGAGAACTCTGCCTAATGCATTAAGGGGTTTCTTTATTTCCATTGAGGGCTTTAAATCTCTACCAAGGGCCATTGCTCATGCTGGACAGACCTCACCAACCACTTCTCATTCGCCTCCCTGTGCGGGCCTACAAAAACCTGCCTGCTGCTCTTTTCTCCTAGACACTTGACCAGTCCAGGCTATTTCCTTTTGTCCTCTCCACACCTTTTTGAAAAATGTATTCATTAAACTCCCTTCAAATCACCAACTTATTTCCTAATAATGAACTCTATGTGCATTAAATATCTCTAAAAGGAATCACAAGAAACAAGTAGTGGTTTTCTGTAGGATGGGAAACAGGGTGAGGAAAACAACCTGCTCATTTTATACTTTTAGAACATTCTGATTTTTTAGTAACATGGATGCATTACCTATATGTATATATTACTTACATTGATATAGTACTAGTCTACAGCATGTGAATACATTTCTAATCCTGATGACATGTTTAACCTGTGGAGTCTCTATTCAGGGACTTTTCTATTATGAGGACTTAAACACAGAGAGAAACAAAAAAAGGAAGAGATTTCACCAAAAACATCTGCCTAAAGGATGAAGGGGCAAACATCTACCATCTCCTTAAACCAATCAAGTACAAAGGTAAAGGATGATATTTTTTAGATAAGCAATATCTCCAGAAATTTACCTCCCATGTATTCTTTCTAAGAAAACTGTTGAAGGGTATGCTCCATAAGAAGAAGAAAGTAAATCTTGAAAGAGGAAAGCAAGACCAAATGCAAGAAATATATAAAGGAAATCCTCAAATTAGTGGGAAAAGGAGATTCCAAGCAAACAAAAGGTAGTTCTAGAAATCAATCCATACAAATAATTGCAGTCTAGAAGGCTTTGGAAGAGACATCTTCAAGAAGATAAGATTGATGGAGTACTTAATGTATTTGAATATATCCAGAAAAAAATTTACAGGGAGAGTGTTTGGAAATAAATTATTGATAAATACATAGAAAGTCAAACAAATAGAAAAGCAAGACAAATACTAATTTCTGGGAAGGAAAATGTGAAGGGAAACAAGCAATCATATTAGATTGCATTGCTAATCACTTACATGCAGTCATAATGATTTGCTTACTGAGGACATGATTCTAACTCTATGATGATGAGTGAATGACAAGTGGATTGGTTTTGTGTGTGTGTGCATGTGTGCATATGTGTGTGTGTATGTGTGTACGCACATGTGCATGTGTGCGTTTGTGCACATAAATGCACAAAAGAGCAATATTCTCAGCCTCCCTAGAGGAAAGTGGGTGGTGGGTGGTTTCTGCCTAAAATAGATGATCAAAAAGTAGCAATATCAGCATCTTCCCTAGAAGCCTGTGGAGATGATTTCAAAGGAATTCAAATGACTTGCCTGTGGAACACTGGAAATGAGAGGGAAGGGGGGCAGATGCTCATTCTCCTAAGATCTATAGCTTTTTGATTCCTGTCACAGGTTGAGTTCTCAGGAAAGCAGATGCTGGGCTGGATGCAGGCAGTTTATTGGGGTCAATGCTTAAAGAAGAGCAAGGGTCCTACAGGGAGGTAGCAGGGTGGTGGGTGGACCTGAAAGCAAATAGAAGTGTATGCAGCACACAGTGTATGTGCTGTCCTAGGAATTGGAGAACAGGGCCTTGGGCTCTTTAACTCTGCTTTATAAGAGGATACATTGTTACTACACATGCTGTGATTCAGGGATTGGTCTGCAGTCCAGATGCTTGAGATAGACACTCTTTCTAGAAAAGAAAAAAGGTATGTAAGTCACACAAAAAGGTATGGAAAGGTACGGGCATTCTTGTAGTGGCAGAGTTCAGGGATTAACTTTGTTAAATCCACTGTCACTCAAAAGTGCATGTTTAGAAAGCCTTTATCAAACCACAGGATGCTATTCCAAGGAACACACTTTAATGAACTCATTTAATTAATGGTGGCTGAACTTTCTTCAGGAACACAACCCCTCATTTTGGTATTGTTTTAGAAGGAAACATGATTCCCTTTATGAGGAAGATTCCAAGAACTGATTGTGGCAAAAACAGGGTCTGCCTATACATGCCTGTTTGGTCAAATGGAAACAAAACTAAACACCTCAGCCAGAAGAACCAGGGAGGAGGTCCAGGGAAAGAATGAAAAGAGGAGTGGGGTGAGGTTGTCTGGAATCAGGTTTGAAAGATGCAGCCCTTATGGGAAACATTTTTGTTTGTTTTTAAATAAGAAGGTTTAGGTGGGGGAAGGTGTGAGCCCCAGAGGCTGGGTGGAGGAATGGCTGCTCATTAGAGAACAGGTTGGGTGGACGCTGCGGAGGTAGGCCAGGGGACTGAAGTCCGATGGATGGATTAGATCATTTCTTTCCAACCTAAACTGGTTATGCCTGGAGTGCCAGACACCAGGAGCCTGAGACCCAGGGGGCACTCTGCAAAAACAGGAGCCGACAGGCCTGGAGAGGAAGGAAGGTGTCAGAAGTATAAGGCAAGACCTGAGTGTCAGGGCCTGTCAGTCAAGATCATGGGATTCTCTGTGTGTGCCTGTCAGGTGGTGTTTTTTTGTTTTTTCTGGTTTTGTTTTTGTTTGTTTGTTTGGGTTTTTTATTATTATTGTTGTTGTTGTTTTAGTTTAAACCAATTTCTTTGGTAAGATTTCCCCATGCTGAAACAGAGACCCTAATAAGTTGCTGCCCCATTACACAGACTGAGGAGTAAGAGGGTAGAGGGAGTCTGGGAAAGACAAAGTGACTTATTGGTTCTAAGATGACCCTGTAGAGAGGAGAAAAATGTGTACATGTTAAAAACATGTACCCTTGGTCCCTTGGGTGGAGAAAGATGCAGGAGATGAGTTGGGTGAATGGAAAGTATCTGGCTGTTCAGTAAGCCTGGCGCAACTTCACTGCAAGAGCCAAGGGTGGCTGGGAGCATCTTCTTTACATGTACTAAGCATTTTTTTTTTCCTTCTGGAACCAAGTTGCTCTAAAATATATTGAGTAGATACTAAAGAACATTTAATAGTATGTATAGGGTAATAAAATTATAATGATAAAAACTGATAAGGGCTTGTCAGGGATCAGGGTTGGAGGCAGGATGTGGTTAAGGTTGGGGCCCTCAAGCTGTGGGGATGTAGTTTCTCACTGACACTGGACCCATATTGGATACTGGTTGTGGTGGCAATTATATGAATTTATACATGTGATAAAACATCATAAAATACATGCAGCCAAATAGTACAGGTACATCCAGTGACATCTGAATAAAATCTGAAATTTAGTTCAGGGTCAGTTTCCTGGTTCTGATCATTGAACTGTCCTTATGTTCGATGACATCACTGAGAGGAGGGGGCAGGGGGAAGGGCACATTGGAACTCATTGTGCTTTTGTTTTTTTTTTAAAGGAAATTTCTATGTGAGTATAAAATTATTTCAAAAGCAAGAGCTTAAAACACCCAAGGAACTTAATAAGAACACATCAGACATCCATTACTAACCACCCACTCTAAGGAGAACATTATTAACCTTGTTCTGGAAGGCTTGGAACTGCCCCTTCTAAACCCTGTCTTGTACCTCTCCCATCAGATAAAGTACTAGTGGGGATTGTTGTATTCATCAGCTCTTTGTTTTTCTCTAGAGTTGCACCCCATATATTTATATCCCCCAAGAAGACATTGTTTGATTTTGCTTGACTGTTATGTAAATGGAGTCATTCTGCATACTTCAGACTACTGCTTGCTTTTTCGCTTTTTCACTGGACTCTTCCTTGCTGAATTTCATTCATGTTGTGTGTAGCAACATGAACAACCTGTTCATTCACAGGTTCATTGTGAATACAACACAACTTGGCTATTCATTCTATTGTTTATCCACATGTGGTCTGCCTTCAGTTATATTGTTTTTAGACAAAAACAATGCTGCCATAAACATTCTTTTACATGTCTCCTAGCACACAGTGCAAGAGTTTCTCTAAGGAATGTACCTAGGGATAGAATTACCAAAGTCAGAGAGTTCAAGTACTTTTTGAATTTCCTAGAGGATACCAAATTATTTTCCCAGATAGTGTAACTATTGCTGTGCATGCTCAATAACATTGTGGATTAGCAGGACTCTCAGTGTCTGTGTATATCATGGATATAAAATAATATTTGATCATTTAGATTCTAATGTGTTTTTCCTCTAATTTTTAATAAGATTAATCATTTTTCCATGTATTTTTATTTCTGGCCATTGACACATTTGACATTTTTGCACACTTATGAATTGCTTTTTTTCCATATTGGCTGATAGTTTCTTGTATGTTAGAATGATTAACCCTTTTATGTGGAAGGATCTCCTTGTAGTTTCTGACTTACTTTTTTGCTTTCTTCATGATGTCTTTTAAATAAGATAAGCTCATAATTTTAATAGGTTGATGTCATTTTAAGAATCATTTCACTTACAGCATATATATTTAAAAGAGTTTTTATAAACTAGGAAGGCACAAAATCATTCCCCTATGTTAAACTTCAGTAAAGTCTACAATTCTCTTTTTATATTTAGATCTTTAATACACCCCAAATTGGCTTTTATGTATGGTGTGAGGGGTCTAATTTCATATTTTAAACATATGAGCAATCTATTTTCACCATACTCACATATCCAAAAAAATTCATACTTTCCCCCAACCATTGACAGTGCCAGCTGTAGAAAAAAACAGATTTCTATGAACATGTGTACCTGTTTCTGGGCTCTGTATTCTGTTGCATTCTTCTATCTATATATTATCCCACCAATACTACACTGTATTAATTGCTATAGCCATAAGATAATTTTAATATCTGGAAGAAAAGTTCTCCCATATGGTTCTTCTTTTTGAGTGTCTATTCTTGGTTCTTTGTTCTTTTTCATATATAATTCTGAAATTTTTAAGATTAACATGCCAAATATTTAGAAATGAGGTGTCCCCCAAGAGCTCATGTGAGACAATGTGAGAAAGTTTAGAGGTGAAATGATTGGGTTATGAATCAGTGAGTTAAGCCCCTGATAGGGATTTACTGTGTAATAACTAAAGGCAGGTGGGATGTGGCTGGCACAGGTACGTTTTGGGGGGCATGCCTTTGGGTTATGTATTTTGTCCTGGTTGAGCAGAGCTCTCTGCTTCCGAGTGCCATGTCCCCAGCTGCTTTCCTCCACCACACTCTTCTGCTATGATATTCAGCTTCACCTTGAGCCCCAAAAGAATGAAACCAGCTGTCTGTGGACCAAGTCCTCAGAAACATTGAGTCCCCAAATTAACTTTTCCTTCTCTAAATGTTCTTGTCAGGTCTTTTGGTCACAGTAGCAGAAAAAGCTGACTAAAACACCAAGTTTCCCCAAAAGCACTTGGGAATTTTAGTTGGAATTACATTGAATGCATAAAGCCATGTCTCTTGGAGTTTATGTGCTTATATACTGGATCACATTTTGCAGCCAAACAGATCATGTGTACAACATTACACCTCATTAGGTCATTTGTGGCATATGAGAGGCAGGGGGCTGGTTTGGTGTGGATATAAAGGAAGCCAGTGGTTCTATCCCAGCTTCAAAGCAACAACATAGAAGGAGATTTTGTGCTTTAAATGCTACGAACAGAGTTTTCACTTACCAAGTTGTTTCCAAAGTCAAAAGACTGCAGAAACTGTTTTCGTTACATACCTGAGTACATTAATATCTACTCATGAAGACGGTACTTCTGTGTATGCCTGGTACAAAACATTGGAAGTAGACTTGAAAGCATATCACTATATATAGTATGACATAATAGTTTAAAGTTCTGTATAACCGTTTAAAAAAAGACTTTGTCTTTATTACATCTGTCCATATCTTCTCTGAATTTCCAAGAATTTTTCAGAATAAGGACTCTTGATTCAATTCACTTGGGAAAGTGATTATACAAATAAAGGTGCAGGATGAGCATAAAAAATTGGACTTTCAAAAATTATTTGGCTATTAGATCAAATTAATATGTATAATTGTTTGAAGTTAATTCAATCTAAATGAAAATGCCATGTGAATCCTGGAGACCTGTGAAGCATGTCAAGACATTTTTCTCTGACCTTTGCTTGAGCACACTGCGTTTACCTTGGTCAAGGAAGCTCAAGAAAGCACTGCAGTTTGGCTTCAGTTTTAACAGTCTTGCCCATTGATATACATTTTATGTTTTCTAAGGATAAATCATGGCTTCTCTGGCATTATTTGCTGTGTCGGCCTTCTGGAAAGTTCTTTGGGCATTTACCTTGTGGGATAAACATGAATTCACCACTTTCTAAAAATGAGTTGTTCCTAATGTGTTGTAGTGAGGTTCTTATGAGGAATTGATTGAAGGTAATAATAGACCAGAGTCAATCATAGTGATCAGAAGCTGACCCTGAAAAGATGCTTCAAAGATGAAGATGATCTGGTTGTCATTTGACTACGGTTTCAGTTCCTGTGTGTGTGTGTGTGTGTGTGTGTGTGTGTGTGTTGAGATGGGGGTTTCACTGTGTTGCCCAAGTTGGCCTCTACCTGGTGATCCTCCTGCCTCAGCCTTACAATAAAATCTGCCTCTTGACACCACTTTTCGAACAATTTAGGAGTTAGTGCAAAATTGCATCCCAATTTCTAGTTATTTGGGGACAGGGAGTAACAAGATATTTATGATCAAGAAATTTAAAATCTAATAAATAAACAAAAGGCCTTATTGTCATAGGACCATTCAGGAAAGATCACTGAATCAACCAGGGATGGCACTGGGGTTTTGGGAATGATCATACTGGCAAATGAAAAGAAATAGCCTCGATTGCCAATCCCTCAGCCAGCCCTGCTTGTCAGTCATTTGCCTTCATTCATTTAGCATCCAGAAGTGGTCCCTAACCTTTTCCAAATTCCTCCTAAAAGAATTTTTAAAACCTGTATACTCTGTTTCTGTTTCTGCGACCAATGTGGAGGTAGCCAAAAGAAATTTCCAAGTGCAATTTGCTAGGCCAATTATCTAAAACTGCTTCAGGTACGACCAAAACTATAACTGGTTTACTAGTATGCAAGGAATTCAGGTTTTTTTCCTTTAAATTCTAGCATGATTAAATACTAATTAACATTTACTATGTTCCTGCCATATGTCGGGTCTTATTCTAAGCACTTTAAATGGTTAACCTCATTTAATCATCACAAAGCCACAATGAAGTAGGTACTAGGAGTGTGCTCACTATATAGAGAACTGAGGTCCCAGAGGCTTGAGAGAAGCAAGCATCCAAACCAGGCATTTGGTTCCAGAACTCATGTCCACAACCTCTGCATTCTCTAGACTGCTTCAAAGGCAAAGGCTTTCTCTTGCCAGTGTAGTCATGGGAACACCTTCCACCTGGAAGCTTAGAAGCACTCTTGAGCCTGTTTTTCACATAGGTCTGCACACTCCCTATGGGAAGGGCTGCTCTAGCATTCCCTACATTCAGGGTATGTGCTGTAGGGGAGCAGGCACACCAAGCATCTCCTCTGGGGCTGGGGTTTGTAGAGCAAGGGAAGCCACATCTCACAAAAAGGCAAAGCAACAGCATAAATTGTCAGAATGTCCCTTGACTCCACCATCTAAGTTTGTCACTGGAATTGTTTTTGGTGAACCTCTGTTCCTTTCAGGACTTGAAAGCATTGCCCAGAGGCAGACTTGACTAGGGACAAAGGAAGAAAAAAGAGGGTGGGACGGTGGAGAGGAGAAGAAAAGAAAGGAAATGGTAGCTCTTTGTCAATTTCAAAATCTTTTTTTTTTTTTTACTTTGGTTGGTTTTCCTATTTATTGCGCATCCATCATTGACTGTTAAATGAACACCTTTCTGTATAAACTTTATTGAAATAGGGGTGGTGTCATTACAAAAGAATAGATAAGATACAAATATATTGAGATTCAGCCACTATTTTCATATAAGAGTAGACAGGGCTCAAAATCTTTGACTTAAGGTAGAATCAAGTTCTTGAAGCAAAAACTGCATAGTCACAGCTGTTACTGGGAGGGGGGGGATAAAGCAAGTTTAGAGAACTAAATACTTGTCCTTGTAAGTTTTGATTACTATTGCCTTTGGGCTAAATTCCCTCATTAGGTTCAAATAAATGTTTTCCATCATGACCAAGAAAGGTTTTATACAGATTCCATTTCCCAGAACTCAGTGAGTGAAATGGAAACTCCCTTTTCTGTTTGGAAACAACACCAAACCCCCTAAACCTGCCCTCTCCTTATTTCTTGAGTACCCTCTGGGTTTGCTAGGTGGCGCCGCAGGCTAAAGCATGGGTCCCTGGACTCACGTAGTGTCTGACTTCTGTTCTAGGACCAGAACAAGGGGAGGAAGACTTCAGCCTCTGTGGTTCCCTCTCAAGTTAGGATCCTTAGATCCCTTTGGCAGGACACTGGCCTCTGTCATGTCAGGAACCGCACCCCTTTTCTTGGTTCATTGCAGCTGGCAGAGAAGGGGATCCACAGCTGCATAATTTGACTATTCTTGAGGGAAATTATGTGGTATCTTTAAGGGTGACCCTAAATGTGTTTCTCTTTGAGTCTTCTAAAAGTTGTTCAAGAATTTTGAGAGGAAAGACCAAGAATGAAAGCCAGGGACCATAACTCAAAGGCTTGTACCCTCTCCTTCCCAATCTCCAGAAAAAGGTCAGCCTGTGGGGAACTCTTATCCCTTACCCTTCCTTGAGTACTCAGATGTTTCCCAGCCTCTGTGGGGACCTGGCCAGCTGGATTTCCCTCCCGGCAGTTCTCAGAGCCAGCATGCAGCAGAATAGAAGGCCTGGTTGTGGTGAAGAGGGTTTCACAGGTCCCAGGAGCCCTGTGTGGTATGGAGGACACCACGGGACCTACTGACTTAAAAGAATCTCTTTCTCAATTAATATCTAGGATATATAAACTCAGAAAACTTAACACCAAAACCCCTCAAATAACCCAATTAATAAATGGGCAAATGAATTAAATAGACACTTTTAAAAAGAAGAAATACAAATGGCCAAAAAAATATGAAAAAATGTTCAACATCATTAGCAGTTAGGAAAATGCAAATCAAAACCACACTGAGATTTTATTTTGCACTAGCCAGAATGGTAGTCTTCAAGAATACAAAATAATAATGCTAGAGAGGATGTGGAGAAAAAGGAACACTTTATACTATTGGTGGGATTATAAATTAGTATAACCATTATGGAAATCAGCATGGAGTTTCCTCAAAAGGCTGGGCATGGAACCACCCTATGACCCAGCTACAACAACTCCTCAGTATTTATTCTGAGGAATCAAAGTCATCATACTAGAGTAATACATGCATACCCGTGTTTATAGCAGCACGATTCACAATAGTCAAATTATGGAACCAGCCTAGGTGTCTATCAGTGAATGAATGGATAACAAAAATGTGTATATATATGGAAAGGAGTATTTTTTCAGCCATAAAAATAATTATATCATGTGCAGAAAAAAAATTGTTGGTACTTGAGACCATTATGTTAAATGAAATAAGCCAAACTCAGGTCAGGGTCATATGTTTTCTGTTCTATGTTAATGCTAGAAAGGGAAAAGGAAAAGAAAGTTGTGGGAGGGGGCAGGCAGGGAGATCATGAAAATCAAAGGAAGATCTTCCACTTCCAGGCAGTGGAAAGAGGGAAATGGGGGAAGTGCTGGGGGGTAATATTGGCCAAATTATATTGCTACATTGTGTGCATGTATGAATACATAACAACAAACCCCATCGTTATGTATAACTCTAATGCATCAATAAAAAAATTGTGGAAAGAGAAAGAGAGGGGAAAAGAAAAAGTTTCCCCTTCCCATCCTGCCAGGGACTTGCAGATTCCAAATTACTGATGTCTTTGCCTTGGACATTAAAAATTCTCCTCAAAATACAGATGTGAGGGAAAGGTTAATTGGGAAAGCTGGAGGGAGAATCCAATGGCAGCGCTCAGAGAGAATTCCAGCAAAGTGCCAGTCCTAGGTGGAATGTGGTAGCTGCACAGAGCAAGAGTCCAAAGTGACCTGGCATCTGTGGCACCATAGCAGCGCCCTCTCCACATGCTCTCTTTGGAACCTGAGAGTCAGATCCAGATGTATGCGTGCCAAGCCCATGTGGCCAGGAGGACCTGGGCCTTAAATGCTGTCCCAATATGTCCATATGCACATATTGTCCACACATACCTCCTACCTCCTTCCACCTTCTCCTAAAATTCACTTTATGCTAGGGGCCAGTGCCCTGGATGAAGACACCAGACTGAAGAGGAGCCTCAGGCAAGGGAAAGATCACCCACATCCTGCCTGTAAGGAGGCTTCATCGAGTGCAAAAGTGCACAGTATCTGAGACGCAGTAGGAATGCCTCAACTTTGCACCCAGAGAACAGAAAATAGAAGAAAATACTTCATAAAAGTAATATGTAAAACACAAAAATAAGAATAGAGTTTGAAAAAAATTACCAAACACACACACACACACAGTCACAAGGAGCAACATGAAAACCTAAAATTGGAGAAGCTGAAAATAAAAATATACATCTGTGCTTTTAAGTGATTCCATTGTGAGTCTACTTCTGAAATGTCCCTAAAAATATTTTTTGAGCAATTGTAGAAATTTCTACAATATCACGTTCATCTCTATATCATCTATCTATTTCAATCTTGAGAAACCTACCAGCTCCTTCTGCATTTATCTCTGTCACAGCAATGATGCTTCTTTTGGCAGTAAACATTGGTAAACTTAAGTGCCATGAGTCATATTTTCGATTTTTAATTAAATCATGGTCTAGCTAGAGTTTGATTGATTTCATCCTGAATTAATTTAGACCCTGGACCACATAAATTTACATAGTTTATTTAATGTGGCTCACAACTGCACAGATGTGAAAATCCTTAGATAGCTAAAACATGTGTTGTAAAGTCACCCCTTATCAAGCAGAGTGGTAGAATATAATTTCTAAGGGTGTTGTTAACTTTAATCTTAAAACTGTCAGCATGAAGGAAATTTGTTGTTTTCCTAAATAAAGACAGTTATGGGGGCACCTAAAGGTACTGCATTCTACATTTTCACTCTAAGAGCTTTAGTGATATGACAATGTCTCGTTAAGAATGACTGGTGCCAGAGTGTGTGTGTGTGTGTGTGTGTGTGTGTGTGTGTGTGCACGCGCGCGCACATGTGTTTGTCTTTTCCCAGAATGGCTAGAGAAGGTCATAAATTTATAGAGTAAGCATCCAGCAAAAAACTCATCTGCCACACTCCAATACGCTAAAATGTTGTTTAAAAAAAAAAAAACAGAAGTGTGAGTCATACCAATACCACGTTCCTAGAATTCTTATAAAAAAGCATCATAGTTAATTAATGTTCCCAGGAAAGGGTCACAGCTTACAGGAAATGAATTGGAAGGTGACAGGAAGAAAGGGTGGGGAACACAGAGTGCTCTGACTAAGGATTGTTGCAGCTAAAAACTGAAAGGACCCAGGAGGAAGAGGGTCAGTCATGCTGCACATTTAAACTCGGATTTGATCAGATTGGTGATGCAGGGGTGCAGAGAGAGGGAAGGGCTGGAAGGAGGAAAGAATGAAAGGAGATGCTGGCTGCAGGGCTGGGGAGTGCAGAGCAAGGTCAGGGGAAAGGCCTGAGAGAACTGCTGTGAAGCTCCCTCTGCTGCCCTGCTGTCAAGCTGCTTTTGTGGGATGGGGTTCCCTGCAACTTCTGAATGTTCAATGGGATTGAATGAGCACAACTGGCAGTTCAGCATTCATGACACAGTGGAATTCGCAGCCTATAGCAAGTCATCTCTTAACACTGAGAGGGGAAAATGAGTCAGATTCATTTTCGGCAAGAGGCATCATGAAATTTGCTTTGTGGCAAGAAAGTCTGTGCCCTTGCATGTGTTTGGAGTGGAATGCAGATGTTGGCCCTGCATGGGTGACTTGGGGGGTAAAGGGTGGGAGGAGCCCAAGGCCAGGCCTGCATGAGACATTCAGGCTGCACCCTCTCCTTCAAGACAGTCTACACTGGGTTACAACCCTGCAAACCAGCAGGACACACGCTCCAACACAGGATTATTTTTTTCTCTTGAGTGGTTTGATGAATAGGAAACATTTGCAAAGGTCTAAAAATCAAATCAAATTTTCATTACATGCTTAACAAACTTATTTGTCAGAAAGAATTCAGTATTCCAGGAAATCTGGGAAGAGTGGGTGTCCTACTTCTAGCAATTCCTGAAAATCCTCATGTATTATTAATGTTTCTGGAGGGAGGGGCTGCGAGGACCTTTGTTGGTTTACCACAGCAGAAGCATAGCTTTATTTGTCTTAAGAAGATATCCTAAAGTTCTTTTAAAAGTCATTTTGATCTGCTTTATTACATTTTGATGGGGGATTGGGCAGGGAAAGGAAGACATGACTGTTGTATAATTAAATAAAATGTCAAGCATTGCAAAACCCTGAAGGTTGGGACAATTTGGACTGGCCCCCAGAAATCAGGAAATATTAGCAGAATCCTCTTCCCTGCTGTGTGCCTGGCAAGGGCACTGGTGATTGTGCTTGTGATGAGAAGGAAAGTTGAGTTTCAGTGAGAATCTAGATACCGTCTGCCAATCCATCCGCAAATACTGGAAAGTCCCATATGCATGTGATATTGTTCTTGTAAAAGTGATGGCTCTACTGAATGGAAATAATATGCCAAGAAAACTTGAGTAATGTTTACAACGTATCATAGGAGTCAAGACTTATGTTCAAAACCCAGCTCCACAACTAAATAGCTGTTTGGGCCTGGACAAATCATGTTATTTCTGAGTCTGTTTCCCAGGAGGACTGGGCTTTCTAATCAGTACAAGCCTGCTCAGCTTTCAACTATCTCCCAAGTCTTCCAAGTTTCTTTTATTGTATTTTGGATCTTTCCTAACAAGGAAATGGAAAGTCTTCCACTCTCATTTATAAAATATATAAATTTGGGGGGACATGGGAGTTATTGTAACATATAACCTAGAGCTCTCTGGTAAAATCTGTATTTCTAATGCTGCAACCTTGGTCTTGACCCTTGAGAATGCTCATGGAAGCAGAGCTATCTTTGGCCTTTGCAGGTACATCCTCAAAGAAGAGACATTGTCCCTCAAGCTGGGTTGCCAGTAATCTGAGAAGGAAAGGCAAAAATGACTCATCTACATCTAACTTAGATCTACATGGAATAAAAAGGAGTTCTAAGAGGACAAATACATGTAAGAATGGAAATACAATCTGGAATGAATGGAGTTGGGCAAACCTGATAGGACCTGGGCCAGGCCCTGAATTGTGAGGACATGCTTGGGAAAGAGGACAGGCCAGCCTTTCCTAGAAACCTCGCTAGGCCTCTTTCTTGCAACATGGGAAATAGGAAAGAACCACTTTTTCTGGCTTGGTGATTGTTTGCCCATAGATGCCTCATCGCCTACCAATCCACTCAACAGCTGCTGTCCTGTCCTAGGTGGAGGGAGACACTTCCTTCTTCTTTTGCTTTGGATCCCAATCTCTCTCAGCTTTCCCGACATTAATACGCAGAGCCTGAAAGGGCTTATTGCCCAGGAATTCTGCGAAGCCTCACAGCTTCACCAGGTATGGAAGGGAATGATGAGATGAAGCAGCTGGCCCTCTTGTACTCCCTAAGGTGCAAGCCTCTGCCACCTTGGCCTGTGTGAGAGAGAGCATGCGTGTGTGTGTGTGTGTGTGGTATATCTGTGTATCTGTGATTTATGGAGTTTCCACAAGGAAGCTTCCAGGTCTTTGGGTCTGTGATGGCTAGTTCTACTTGGAGGGTATTTTTGGATGAGATTAACATTAAAACTGGTGAACTTCAAATTAGGAAATTGTTCTCCATAATGAAGATGTGAAGATGAGAGATAATTGAAGTTGAAGGCTGGAATGGAACAAAACTACAAGAATAATAAGGCAGCCCTTCCCCAAGCAAGAGGAGATCTCCTTGGCAGACTGCCTTCAGGCTTCATCTGCACCAGGCCTCTCCTGTGTCTTGAGCCTCCTGGCCCACACTGCAAATTTATGGGATATGCCAGCCTCCATAATTATGTGAGCCAGTTCCTTAGAATAAACCTCTCTGTCTCTAAGAATACACACACACACACACACACACACACACAGTTCATATTACATAATGTGTACATATAGTACATATATCCACCATATAGGTTCCTAGTCATATACATGTGGTTACCTCAACTTTAAGCCAGTAGTCTCAGAAACCAGGATATACCCCTTTTCTCTACTGAAAGAACGGAAGTTGGGCCCAGGATAAAGGCCACTTTAGAAAGGACCAAGAGGTATAGGACTTGATAATGTTCCCATGCAGTAATGAGTTTTACTTTAGCAAGAGGAGTAGAGAAGGGATAGGGGTGTGCATATGAGAACTGGTTTCAGTTAAGAGAGCCCTAATGCAGTGTCTCTCATGTACCCCTTTTAAATCAACTCTTTCTCTTCACCCTTATCTCCCAGTTGTTTCTAAGTCCCCAACCCTCTGGTTATTGTAGGTTGGGTTTCCCTGATTTCCCTGCAGAGACAGAGTTTAGGGCGTAGGATGTCTATTAGGTAGTACTCTTGGGCTCAACACCTTAAAGGAAGGGAGCAGAGTAATAGGATTGGAATGAAGAGTAATAGAACTTTGAGTTACTTGATAGCAACCTCAGCCAACCCCAAGAAGAGCTCTGAAGCCTGAGTGGCCTGCAGAGTTGTTTCACATTGGACTGAAAGGCCAGCCTGGGTGCTCATATCAACTAGTCGTCAGCAGGAGGACAAGCCCTTGGGCTCTCCACAGCACAGGCAGGGCTGCAACTGAAGGCTGGTAAGTCTCAGCACCCCAGCAGTGAGGACAATGGGTCTTTCCTTGAGGTGGAAGCTGGGTGGTACATCCTTACCTGTCCAGAGACTGATGTCCACTAGTAGAAATTACCCCCTTATAGGTCCCCAATTTTTATCTGGATGCTTAGCTACAATTAAAGACTACCCCACTCAGCCTTTTTTGAAGCTAGGTGTCGCCATGTGACTCTCTTCTGGGATGTCAGCAGAGGTGTGTGTGCAGCTTTCCCAGTATGTTCTTAAATGGAAGAGTAGGTGTTTTTCTTATTTTCTTTTTCCTTCCTATTGACTAGAAGGCAGATGCAATGATGGGAGCTCCAGCAACCACTTGGACCCTGAAGTTTTCTTGGAAATGGAGATTGCACATGGCAGAGAAGGAAGAGAAAGTTCCCTGTCCCATGAATTACTTACCAACCTTTCTCTGGCTACCTCCAGACCTCTTGAATATGAGAGAGAAATAATCTTCTTTCTTGTTTAATCACTCCTATTTAGGAATTTTCTGTTTCTTACAGTTGGAATCAATTCTCATGTGCACATTTCTATCCCTGCCTTGCCTCCTCTTGCTAAGGTAAGGCATTATTGCATTGAGACCTAGTCTTAAGTCCTGTAACACTTGGTCCTTTCTTGTGTTTTGAAATCCTCAGGTATTCTCTACAGTGGCCTTTGTTCTCAGCCCAACTTCTGCTGGTTCATCAGAGAAAAGAGGTCAACTCTGGTTCCAAAGACTACAAGTTTGGAGTTGGGGTAGTATATAACAGGGCTAAGCTTTGTTAATGGGAAAGGATGGAGAGGTTCTACTGTGGTACATGGCTTCCTGTTTTTCTGAATCTCCCTCAGCACAATAAGAATTAATTTCCTTCTAAATAACATCGTTTGAGTATAACTCACATTCCTTCTGGTCACATACATTTCCATTTATTTCATACAAATCAGTTTTGAAACCTTTTGGGCACAGGTGTTTCAGATCCTCCTTACTGTAGGTTGCATTGCCAAATTGTGTTACCTTAGCTGACAATGAAGGGCTTTATCCCAAAATGCCTTTCCCTATTCTTTGAGCAAGGGTTAGGGGTAGAATAAATTTCACTTCTCTTTGCATTCCAAATTTGGGGCAACTTGAACAAAGACTGAGACATGGAGAGTGAGGTGGGGAGGAAAGAGGGGACAATCAGAAGGCTCAACAGTGAGGTATCCACAATCTGTTGTGCAGGACAAGCTTGAAGGTGGCCTTTTGTTTTTGTGTCCTGAGATTCCTGCCTTCATCCTCTCTCTTGAGTGTGGGCAGGCCCGCTCGTTCACTTCTAACCAATAGAATGAAAAAAAACAATCTGATGATGACTCTGTTCAGGTGATTCCACTTCACACAATTGCAACTCCTACCTTGCAAGGAGACTTTCTATTTCTGCCTTTGAGGATAAAAGTCGCCATGTTGTGGAGAACATGGTGTGGTTGAGGAGCTGAGGGCACTCTGGCCAATAGCCTACAGGAAGCTGAGAAATTTGGTCTTACAATCTCAAGGAATTGAATGCTGCCAGCAACCTTAATGAACTCAGAAGCAGTCCTTCTCCAGTCAAGCCTCAGATGAGACTGTGACCAACTGTAATTTCAGCCTAGTGGGATACTCAGCAGAGAATCCAACCAAGTTTTTCTTGGAAACTTGACCCATAGAAACTGTGTGATAAAAATGTATGCTATTTTGAGCTAGTAATTTCCTGGTAACCTGGCTACACAGCAATGGATAATTAATTAATATACCCATAATAAGGAATTTTAGAAGAAGGAAGAAAATGAAAATTCCTTTGATGAAGACTTTCGAGAGTAAAATAACCAGGGATGGATACAAGGAGCTGAGGACCATGCTTCGCTCTATATGTGAGTATTTCTAAGTTGGAGAAGGCTGGGTGGTTAGAAAGGAAGTTGGAATTTCTGCAGTCCAGGTATGAAAGTAGCTGGAACTAGAAAAGACACTAACAGTAGGAATTAGTTAGAAAAAGGATGTATCAAACTTTGTGATAGAAAGGGACCATTGATTTCTATTAGAATGGGGAAATAGAAGCAAAGCAAACATTTATGTTTAAAAAAATGACCAGCCCTGGAGTTGGCTTCACAGTGCTGGTTATGGTGGTTGTAAGATACTAGGGCGTGTTCTGCCCACAGATGGTGGAAGAGGAGAGAAACATTTCTGAGAAGGGGTCTGTCTGGAGGCAGAGCAGTGAGATGAGTTCACATGGGCTCTGGGTCAGAAGGCCTGAACTTGAGCCCCAGATCACATGAACCACATCTCCCTGGCCAAATGACTTCATCTCTCCAGGCCTTAGTTTCCATATTTGTAAAATGAAGTTAATATAATACTGGTTAATAGGTTTATTGTGTTGGGTCAATGAAGTGACACGTGAGAGGCATCCAGCAGCACACATAATAAATGCCTAATCAGTGATAGCTTGAAGAACTAATGACTGGAAGAAGAGTGCTAAATTTGGTCAGGCTCTGACATTCCAAAGTATTTACAAATTTGCTTCCTTGAAATTGCCCATCAAGTTGTCAAGATTATTGCAGCCAGTGATTTTTTAAAAAAATATTTTATTAGTTGTTGAGGGGATCTTTATTTGATTTATTTATATGTGGTGCTGAGAATTGAACCCAGTGCCTCACACATGCCAGGCCGAGTGCTCTACCACTGAGCCATGACCTCAGCCCCAGCTGGTGATTTTCTTCCTTGGTTGATATTGACATTACCTGGAAAGATTGATGCTTGGGCCTTGCCCCTAGAGATTTAGATTTAGTGGAATAGATGGCTAGAGAATAACCTAGGCATCAGGATTTTGAAAAATTCTCCAGGTTATACTAATGTGTAGCTAAGCTGGAGAACCACTGCCTCTTCCCTTTTTCTGTTCCTTAATGTTTGCTCCTGGTTGTTCCAGGTGTATTTGTTTTGCCTATCCAGCTAGATGGCAAGTCCTTGTGGGCTCATCTCTGTGTTATCCTTTGCAGCCTGGCAGAGTAAGAGGCACCAGGAACCAGAAGCCAAAAAGCTTGTGTTCTCTCTTGGTCTTTCCTAACTGGCTGTAAGACTCTGGGTCTTAATAAGATTGAGCACGTACGATGAACTGTTCCAAGTACTTTGCATGCATTAGTTCACTCATTCCATCAGCCCGATGAGACGGCTTCTATGATTAGCCTCAGAGCTAATAATAAAATAGGGAAACTAAGTAATTTGTCCAAGGTCACACCACACCGTTTCTGGATGTGAACCTAGGAGACCTGAGCTACCACGTGAGGCTGCTCTTGATTTATTCATCATGGAGCAGAAGAGCTGGCTGTCCTTGGGTCCCTTGCAGCTCTGATGTCTCTACAGTTCTGCTGCCCCATCAGCACCTAGCAGAGGTACCACAAAGTGGGTGGTCTGGTGCTTTTCAGCCATTGACTGTTAAATTGAGGAACTGACTTCAGACTAGAATGGCAACAGCAGGACAAAGAGAGCAGACAGATGGAAGAGTGACCCAGGAGAGTGGCCCTGCTCAAAGGGGCCCAGGTTAAAGGGATAATGTGCCCTTTACTGTCATGCCCTCCTCTATGCTTTCTGCCTTCTGTTTAGCCACGCACAGGGATGTGTTCAAGTTAGCCAAAGGCTAGTTTAGCCTTGGATGTGGAAAGCTAAATTTCCCTATATAACACAATGATTAGGAATTTGGAGAAATGAAGCCTAACAGCTAGAGATAGGATGAAACAGTCCCTTGAGAGGATGTGGCCTAAAAAGTAAAAAATAATTCTATGTGACTAGAATTTTCTATACCTACTAGATTTTAAGATGGTGATATCTGATGTTCAATCTTTAGCTGATGGCTGTGTTGTTCAATAACACTTCATTAGCACTAAACTATCCATCAAAATCTGCTTCACACACACATGAACATGAGGCAGACCCTGCCAGGGCACTGGAACAGGAGGAAGAATGGCTTTATGTTGAAAACGTTCACAAATGAACACATTTTAAAATTTATAAGCACTAGAAACCACCTACCCACCCAGAGTTCAGAGGAAGCCCCCAAAGTCTGATCCCAAATGACTCAAACTCATTACCAAGAATCATTTGCATTAAAGCTATTTCTGCTTCATCCAAGAGGTTTTCAATTACCTTTGGAGTCAACAGGAAATTAATCAGCAAGTAGAAAATTGAAAGAAGATCTGCATCTTCACTGTAGGAGTCATTAAAATAAAAGCAGATTTGGCAAAATGGTTAGGTGTTGTTTTACTTTTTAAAATCTCTCTGCCATACCCCACTTGAGTTGAAAATTCCAGAACTGAAAGCCAGAGATTCCTTGGAGGATAGGGTAGACAGTGTCCTAGGACCTGCAGCCTGTCACTATCCAAATAGTCCCCCCCGCCCCCTGCTATGTTGAAAAGCCCCTTGAAACCCAACCATGTTCCCGGACTCAGCTCAGGCCACATCTCTGTATTGTTTCACTTGACTGTATCCTCTGAGCTCTTGGGGAAAAGAGGCTTTTTTTCCCTCCTTGTTTTGGAGTGATTTTATTTATTATTGTAAGCTGGGGTGGAGAATGTACTTCCTTGCTTATCACACAGCAATGTAGAAATATTAGATAATAATAATACCTGGATGCTGTTGAGAACATAAAACTCTGCCTATCATGTAACCTTTGCTCTGCCATCCTGAATATCTGGGGAAACAGCTTCTCTCTGTCTTCCTTATTGTGGGATCTAAAAAATCAGAGACCCTAAATGAGAGAAGTGGGATATGGATGGTGAGAAATCTTTTCTCATTTGCTTGTACTAGCTTCTGACCTATTGATCTGAAAAAGTTCCCCTTCTGTCTCTGCCTCAGAGTGGTTGTGAGGAGAATGGACACTGGGTTGGTGCATTGACAAACACTAGCTGAGCTAGGTAATCAAGGTCAACATCAATAACAGTAAGCCATATTGATAGTAAGTAATCTTTTTTTTTTTTTTTTAGTATTGGGGCTAAAACCCAAGGCCCCAAGAATGTAAGGCAAATGCTCTGCCCCTGAGCCACACATCCCCAGACCCATAGTAAGTGTCCTTGATATGATAAGATGAGAACAGTGCTTTGCCTCTGTGCTCCACCTCCCCAAATACATTATCCCACTCAAATATTTGCTTCCAGACTGATTTGTATTTATTGCTTATAACAAAAATTTTAGTACATATATTTTTTAAAATTAATTAATTTATTTAAATGCATTTCAAGTCATAGTACATATATTGAGCTCAATTTTCCATCTCTCTGGTTGCAAACAAGATAGAGTCACACCATTTGTGTCTTCATACATGCAAGTTGAATGGAACGGGTGAAGGTGGGGGAGGGGAGGGGGAATGGGAGTAGCAAAAATGGTTGAATGAGGTGGACGTCGCTACCCTAGGTATATGTTGTTTCTTGAAGGCTCATCCATGCCCAGAACTATGACTGGCATATAGTAGAAGCTCAAGCAGCATCCATGTTGTATTTCTCTGCAGAGTACCTTCCTATATTTCTCTATTTATCAGAAGCCAGTGCTAGCCCTGTACCCTAATTTCCATCTTTGATTTTCAGGCTGGTGTCAAGTGTTCACCCTCAGTCAGCCATTTTGGGCCAGGGGGGTGGGATTTCCTAGCAAATATGATTGAGACAGAGGTACAGTGTGCACACAAAGAGTCTTTGGAGTCAGGCAGCTGTTGCACATGTTTAAAATTGGACAGGTAGTCATGACAGGTACAGATAATTCTATAGTTCTGGGAAGTAGTACCTGGCAATTCCCAAATAGAGCCATGTTTTGAGGAGTAGCAAACTCAAGAGGACTCCATCTGTTGCCACAGTATGAAATTTTCTTGCAACTTTTCTGATATATTGTCAGCCAGTTCCTCCTTGGATATCTCCAGGAAAAAGGAGACACTATTGTTCAAGAACTGTTCACTTCATTGAAAAAAAAAAGTAATCATTGGAAAATCTATCCTTGTATCTCTTAAATTCTACCTCCATTGGTCTGAGCTCTGCCTTTTGGAAACAATGGAGAGTGAGTTTCTCTTTTATATGACAACCTTAAAAATGATTTGAAGAACAAGATTAGGTTGCTTTGAAGTCTTTTCTTGAGGTGACCAATAAATGCTTTCTGTGCATTTGTGAAATGGCTTCTAACATTACCTCTTTCTGATAGAATCAGTAACTCCAATGTTACTGATTGGAAATGAAGACACAGACTAGTTACCACAGACTTGGTACTGAATGGTCTTGATCCCCATAGAAAAGAAAGACTTAATGTGAGTGCCTAGGGTGTCTTTCCACCACCCTTTACAGACACAGCAGTTTTCATCAATGGTGACATCTACTGGGGTAAATAGCTAACTGGTTACTCTGAACAAATAAAGGTTGAATTGGTAACCTTTGGCTATTCTCAAGCTAATAATAAATTAAATTTTTCAGCTTCTCTCTATTTTCTCTTTTCAAGGCTAAGTGTACTTTTATTCTTTAAAAGCATTTAGTTCACTTAACAAATATTTAGAGGGTACTGATGTTTATGAGGTATATTGTATCAGTTGTCCGAATAAAAGACAAAGGACGAGATTTCTACCTTCAAAGAATTCATAGTGAAACAGAATAGAAAGCTGAGTGAACTGAATAAATTCTACCACAAAGGCACAGATGGGGACCTCCTGTGGACACAGGAAGAGAGCACTCAGCACAGGGCAGGAAGAGGTTTGGAGACTCAAGGAATGATCAGCTGGTGCCTAAAATGTCTCAAAGGTCAATAGGAAGCCAGGTGTGGTGGCGCTTGCCTGTAATCCCAGCACTTTGGGAGACTGAGACAGGAGAATCGTGAGTTCAAAGCCAGCCTCAGCAATGGCAAGGTGCTATGCAACTCAATGAGACCCTGTCTCTAAATAAAATACAGAAATACGGCTGGGGATGTGGCTCAGTGGTCAAGTACCCTTGAGTTCAATCCCTGGTACCAATAAAAAAAAATAAAAGGTTGATAAGAATCAGCCCAATGAAGGAGGATGGGTAAGGGAGGAGACCCAGCAAAGATTTTACAATTTTGAAACAGTTTAGGGGAACTGATATGTGATTGGTTCACAGCACGGCCAAAGCCTGGGGTATGAGTGCCAGAGTAGCAAGACAAGATAAAGCAGGACAGTACATGTGAGCTGCAACAATGGCCTCTTTGCTACATAGCAAACCACCTCCAAATCCCAGACAGTTAAGTCTTTATTATTGTTCATGAGCCAGTCAGCTGCAAAGTTCTGCTGAACTGGCCCAGGCCTGTAGTGACAGGGCTTGCTCCTGTGTCAGGGGTCAGGTGGCAGACAGGGATCCACAGAACTTGGATGGCCTTCCTCCTATGCTGGCAGTTGGTTGGCTGACTGTTGGGTGTGGAGGTGGTGATGTACTTCTCATCATACAGCAAGCTAGCCTGGGCTCGTTCATAGGACGCTGCCAGAGAGAGAGATGGCCACATCAAAGCACGTTTGGAACTCAGATACCATCACTTTTGCCACATAGTAATGACCACAGAAAAATCACAAGGCCACTTCAGAGTAAAAGGATAGGAACATAGACCACCTAGTCTTGAGAGATGTGGCAAGGCCTTATTTCAAATGATGTATGCATAGGAAGGGGTGAATAATTATAGCCATTTTTGAAATAAGTCTAACACAAGGAACTTAGATGATTTTCTCTGGACAAAAATCAATAAGACATTAAATTTTTAAAAACTTATTTTTTTAATTTACACTTGGAACATTAAAACTTTGTCTTAAAAAAAAAAGTGTGTCCGATAAGGCCAAAGTCATCTGCCAACCACATCCTTGTTAAGTGAGACGAAGTACATGATGTTTCCCTGGATACCACTTTCCAGATCCAGCTATCAGTCAAAGTGGAGTAGTCTTCCAGTATACTTTGTCTATGTTGGAAAGCCACATAGTTAGAAAGCCACATGCATCTCTTTGCCCTGAGACCATATTCTCCATTTTTCTGTAAGACTATAATTGTTCACTACCTTTTGAAATCTACCATAGACACTACCATGTCTATGGGTTTCCTTATTGATTCTGTTTTAGCAAACCTGTCAGAAAAGAGGATGAGGTTGGTCTAGGACAACTTGGTTCTCTAAATCTCCCTGTCACTCACATCTTTAATAACTAATCACTCCATATTGTAGTGATTTGGGGTGGGGGGGCATCCACATTGACCCACCTTTTGAAAACTGGAATCTGATTCCTTTTCCTTGTCAACATTCTTTTAACACACTGAGAAGTATTTCCATTATATCATCTCTGGGTCTTCCCAGTTCCATCAGATAAATTCATCACAACCCCAAGTTGATTCATTCAGATCTGCCAGGGAGGTGGGCCAGATCTTCTCTTGGCAGGATTTTCAGTTATCTCAGGCCAGAAGCTTCAGTCTTCCTACTTGATGGGGAAAAAGAAAAAGAAATGAAAAAAGAGATGAGATAGGAAATTTAAAAAAAGAGGGATGAAAGGGGAAAATTAAATGTGTGCTATTTTGATTCTGTCATCAGTTTATATTGTATTATTCACCCTACTTGATAGGCCTCTAATTTTTTGTGCATCTTTTTTAGCATTTAAATAAAAAAACTTTTATGGAATGCTTTTCTGGAACATTCCAGTAGTTACATTTGGGGAGAGAAGAAGGGACAGGCTTGGTGGGGGCAGGTGATTTCACATTTTCTCTCTGGTTGAACTTTCTATGCATGTCTAGGAGGATTGCCTGAAAAATGGAATTATGGAAAGTGTTTCCTTTTAAACTAATTTTTTCTGCATTAAAAATATTTTAAAAGGTGATAATAACTGCCTTTTTGTTCTTTCTACAAAAGCAATAAAATAGTATGTATAAATGGAACATATATTGTGCTAGGCACCAGGGTAACATGCACTCTCTATATCATCTTTTTTTGTTTTACAGTAATCCAGTGGAGGAGGACTCCCTATACTTAATTTAAAAATGAGGAAATGAAGACACAGACCAGTTATGCAATATTATGGTTTTGATATGAGATGTTCCCCAAAAGCTCATGTGTGAGACGAGGCAAGAAGTTTTGGAAGTAAAATGATTAAATTATGAGAGATATAACCGGATCAGTGGATTAATCCATTGACATGGATTAACTGGGAGATAAATACAGGCATGTAGGGCATGACTGAAGGAAGTAGTCACTGGGGATGTGCTTTGGGGGTTTTATTTTGTCCTTGGTGAGCAGAGCTCTCTCACTCCTTCCTGGCTTATGGAGTCAGCCATCCATGGACTGAACCTGCGAAACTGTTGGTCCAAACAAACTCTTCCTCCTCTATATTGTATTGTCAGGTCTTTTGGTCACAGTGATACAAAGCTGACTAAAACATGCAATTTGCCTGAACAAGCTATTAGGAGTCATGGCTAGGATTTACCACCAGTTGTCTCTAACTCCACAGCAAAGATTTGTCCACTATGTGATGATGACTCCTTCCTTCCTTAATGGACATCTTTACAAAATTTGGGATCATTAAAGAGCACCTTGGGGAGCTACCCAACTTCTTAGGGCCAGCCTCCTAGTTCTGGGTCATCAGCCTGGGGTGGAATTAGAGTCAGAACCTTTTCATGGGCATTTCCCAAACTTCTATTTATTTGTTTCTTCATTTTTTTCTTTGTTTATTTATTTTTATTCTAAACTTTGAGAGTCTTGGCCCTGGTATTAAACTCTCTCATCCCACTGAACTGCTGCTTTTCCTCCATTTTCTCAAAATCTTAAGTGGTTGCTTTCTCCCTGCTGGCGATGCTTTTAACCAACTAGTTTATCCTGATTGGTCAAAATTAGGGGCTAGGATCACTATTGTCCTTATCATTTTTTCAGACTTCTGGGAGATAAAGTGGTTGTAGGCCACCTGAGGAATTTGTTGTATATGTGTTCCTTGCTGACCTGACCCCTTTCAAACCACATAATAAAATGCTCTGGGTCCTGCATTCTGCTGGTTGCTTTGAGTTTTGTTTGTTTGTTCATTGTTAACCACAACTGCATTTTAAGTCTGGGAATAGTTTCCAACTTTCTGGAAATAGTAAATGGCTCCTGATCTTTCTGTTGTTGCTATATGTCAATTTTGAAAAGAAATTCAAACTCAAAAGCCTTTCTGATTCCTCCCTCTCACTTGATCCACCGCCTCTGTATTAAATTAGTGATTCCTTTCTCTCCAAAATCTTTCTTATATCCTACATTCATAACAATTGTTTGCCACAGTCAATAAAAAGTTCAAGTTTTGAAACCTCTTAACTTACCCTGTGGCAACACTTCTGACCTGGATGAATAGCCATATAATTTTCTCCCCAGCATTCATCCCACCCTGAATAGTTACTCTAACCAGGTCACACGGATCCTGCTTCCTTTCCAGTGACTAGTTTAGGAAAGGGCATGTGACAAAATTTGCCATAAGGAGTGTGTTGGAACTGCTAGTATGTGCCTTGAAGAAGGATTGTCTTGTTCCTAAAAATAATAAGAGCTAGTTTCTTTTGTCTCCTCTGGTTGTATGGTACCTGGAAGTGATAGCTGAATCTCCAGGGACCATTCTTCACTGGCAACACCTGAAGCCTGCCTTCCTGTCCAGTTCTTGCTATATGTGCAAGCTCAACTATTGATATTTTTAAACATAAAGCTTTTCAACAGATATACCAACCTCTCTCTCAGGTTCCCATGTTTCATCTTACTCCAGATTAGCCACCCCAAAATGAAAACCCTTTATGATTCTATGCTTCTCCTCTTATCTTGAGTGAGGGGAGTTGAGAGTTAGCAGCCAGGATCTGAGACTGTAGAATCTATAAAATTCTGTAAATTTGTGACTTCCCCATGCTTATTATTTTTAAAATATTCCATATTTGGTCATTTTCATGACCAAAGTATTTCTCAAGCACCTCTCATCCTGTGGATATACAAAAAGATAATGAGTAAGAATCAATCTTTGCAATCAAAGAATTTACATTCTAATTGAGGAGAATGGCTGGCCTGGTGATGCTCATTCGATAGATCCCCACCTTTCTTGTTATAAGAATCTCAATTTTTGTTCAGACAGTGGTACATCTGGCCAGATGGAATGGTTTTTAATTTATTGAGGAGTGAGCATGTGATTGAAACTTAACTGGAAGTCTACTTAGTTTTAGGGAAAGGTTTTCCTCATGACAAAAGGCACCCCTACTTATTGGCACCCCATTAAGGACAGACCATGGTGTTTGGAGCTATGGCAGCTTTCTTGAGATTAAGAGAAACAGCTATCCTTGAGATAGATACCCACTGATGCCAACATCACTGAACTGCTATGCCACTGCCTAGGTCCAGACTTAATTTTCTATAGGATAAAAGGGGCTTTCTTATTTGAGCCACCATTGGTTTTTCTAACTAAAACAAGAGAGAAAGGGATGCAAATAAGTACCTGAAACTGTTTAATAGATGTGATTATAGAGTCGTGCTTAGGAAGGAGATATAGAGTACAGGAAGATAAATAATACTCTGTCCCTGGCACTAAGAACCATCGTCCAGGAGAATGCAGATCCAATGAATATGTATTTATCATGCACATAATAAACACAGTACTAGAAATAGTCACAGGGTAATATGAGAACTCTAAAGAGGAAAAATGGGACATGTGACGTTGGCATAGGACAACAGTGAGCTGAAATGTTTTTTCAGGGGCCTCATGATGACATGTTGAGTCCTGCTTACTCAGGAGGCACATTATGTCATTCTGTCCTGTAACTGGGAATGTTGAGCTGCAATATAAGGATCAGGAAGTGTTTGCCAGTTTCTCCTCTTTAAATTCATCATTTCCCTTTGTTATTAATAAGTATTATATGAGAAGATTATTTTGAGATTAAGTAGATAACACTTATCAAACTTGCTCACTAGTTCTAGCATCTATTGATCTGCTGAATCAATTATTACAAGAATGTTTGTAAAGTGACTTTTTTTTGTGTGGTGCTGAGGATTGAACCCAGGACCTTGTGTATGCAAGACAAGCACTGTACCAACTGAGCTATATCCCCAGCCCCTGTAAAGTGACTTTTAAAGCTCTTTTATTATTCTTGTGTTTCATGGTATTCCATAAATGTAACAGCTTTCTCCTTCATTCACTCATTCATTCATTCATTCATACCATTATGAACTCATAGATTCCCATTTTATTTAATAAGTTATTTGTAAATATTATTTATTTTGATACTCATATTATCTAAAATTTGGCAATGGTAAGCCCCTCAAATTTCCTACTGTGTCCTTATTCTTTGGGAATTTTCTTTATTTATTGCACAAAAAGATGTTCTAGGCTCATCTTGAATTTTCTTTCCCTAGCCATGGAACCATCCATTCTCCACATGGTCCTGACTTCTTTGGTGGAGAATGGTGTGGTATTTGGAAATGAAGATCTGGGCATTAGATATGCCCATTGTTATGAAGTTATCATAGCTTCTAGATCTTCCAAGTGAGCATAAGAAATAGACATCTGTATACACACATGTATACATATATCTATATTCATGTATGTCTATTTTACTTTTATATCTTTACATCTTCAGACATATAGATACTATCTATACATCTAGTTCTTGTTTGCTGTTTAGAAAACCCAAGAATCTATAAAATAGATAAAATATATTCATTTATATATGCCTAAAATGAGTTCATAGTGTTGCCTCCAATTTTAATGCAATGTACCTTTCTTTAATAGTGAGAAATATGGTCTTATTATTCTAATATATTTACTTGTTTAATCCCAGGATATACTGAAAGCATTCTTACAATTTCTGACACATATGATTGTGATAAACAACTCAACTTGTTAGGCTTAGATATTTATTTAAAGTTCTTATTATCTTCAGTCTAAAGGTATACCACTACTAAAAGAGTTTGGTCTATTGTTTGTTTGCAGATGTTTCCCCACTCAAATGTGAGTGCCTCAAATGCAAGGATAATGTCTTATTTTTTTCTGGATTTCTGAATTCCAGAAAAGGGCCTGGAACATATGAAGTATTCCAGCAATAGTTACCAAATGAATCAAGAAATTGACAGCTCAATCACTCAATTATTCCCATTCCTTTAGGAAGAAGTCTATCATTCAAGGATCTTTTTAGTGATATATTTTTTATTTGTTCTAATTAGTTATACATGACAGTAGAATGCATTTTCATACATGATACATAAATGGAGTATAACTTATTCTTCCGGTCATACATGATGTGGAATTACACTGGTCATGTACTCATATATTTACATAGGGTAATAATGTCAGATTCATTCAACTATCCTTCCTACCTCCATATCCCTCCCCTCCCTTCACTCCCCTTTGCCTAATCCAAAGAACCTCTATTCTTCCCTGGCCCTCTCCCACTTATTGTGAATGAGCATCCACATATCAGAGGAAATATTTGGCCTTTGGTTTGGGGGATTGGCTTATTTCACTTAGCATAATATTCTCCAGTTCTATCCATTTACCAGCAAATGCCATCATTTCATTCTTCTTTAAGGCTCAGTAATATTCCTTTGTGTATATAGACCACATTTTCCTTATCCATTCATCTGTTGAAGGGCATCTAGGTTGATTCCATTGTTTGGCTATTGTGAATTAAGCTGCTATAAACATCAATGTGGCTGCATCACTGTAGTATGCTGATTTTAAGTCCTTTGCGTATAAACCGAAGAGTGGGATAGCTGGGTCAAATGGTGGTTCCATTCCAAGTTTTCTGAGGACTCTCCATGCTGCTTTCCATAGTGGTTGCACCAATGTACAGTGCCACCAGCAATGTATGAGTGTACCTTTTTCCCCATATCTTCGCCAATATTTATTGTTGCTTGTATTCTTGATAATTGCCATTCTGACTAGAGTGAGATGAAATCTTAGAGTAGTTTTGATTTGCATTTCTCTAATTACTAGAGGTGATGAATATTTTTTCATGTTTATTGATCAATTGTATTTCTTCTTCTGTGACATGTCTGTTCAGCTCCTTAGCCCATTTATTGATTGGGTTATTTGTTTTTTTGGTGTTGTGTTTTTTGAGTTCTTTAAATATCCTAGAGATTAATGCTGTATCTGAGGTGCATGTGGTAAAGATTTTCTCCCATTCCGTAGGCTTTCTTGTCACATTATTGATTGTTTCCTTTGCTGAGAAGAAACTTTTTAGTTTGAATCTATACCATTTATTGATTCTTGAGTTTACTTCTTGCACTATAGGAGTCTTTTTTTTTTTTTAATTTTTTTTTTTTTTAGCTGTAGATGGACACAATGTCTTTATTTTATTGCTTTGTATGTGGTGCTGAGGATCGAACCCAGGGCCTCACGCATGCGAGGTAAGCGCTCTACCGCTGAGCTACAATCCCAGCCCCTATAGGAGTCTTGTTAAGGAAGTCAGATCCTAGGCTGACATGGTGAAGATTTGGGCCTACTCTTTTTTCTATCAGGTGCAGGGTCTCTGTTCTAGTGCCTAAGTCTTTGATCCACTTTGAGTTGATTTTTGTGCAGGGTGAGAGATAGAGGTTTAATTTCATTTTGCTACATATGGATTTCCAGTTTTCCCAGCACGATTTGTTGAATAGGCTACCTCTTCTCTAATGAATTTTTTTGGTGCCTTTGTCTTGTATGAGATAGCTATTCATGTGGGTTTATCTCTGTGTCTCCTATTCTGTACCCTTGGTCTACATGGGTTTTTTTGGTGCCAATAGCATGCCATTTTTGTTACTATGGCTCTGTAGTATAGTTTGTCTGGTATTGTGATGCCTCCTGCTTCACTCTCCTTGCTAAGGATTGCTTTGGTTATTTTGAGTCTCTTATTTTTCCAAATGAAATTCATTCAAGGATTTGTTACTATTACTGTATCTGACATTCCCTTAAATGGACTCCCCTGCACATAGAACCTGCTGTCTACACAATATACCTTGCATTCTCAGTCTTCTGGTCTTTTATTTATGGTAATCTTTTTGTTATGAATTCTTTCTATGCTTCTCAATTGTATTTTGCTTAAATAAATTATCTCCCTCTCTCTTAAAATCAAAATGCCCATAACAGCTGGGCATGGTGGCTCACGATTGTAATCCCAGCACTTAGGGAGGCTGAGACAGGAGAATCTCGAGTTCAAAGCCAGCCTCAGCAACTGCGAGGCAGTAAGCTACTCAGTGAGACCCTGTCTCTACATAAAACATAAAACAGGGCTGGAGACGTGGCTCAGTGGTCAAGTGCCCCTGAGTTTACTCTCCAGTACCAAAAAAAAAAAAAAGAATGAAAATGCCCATAACATATTGTTCTAAGGTACTAACTTGGCATGTATATATTAACAAGAAATGTAGATATTTTGGGCATGTGCTCATAGATTGTGTATTTCAGATTGCCATGTTACATGTTCATACTTCCAGTTACCTGTTATGATTTCTGCTTCTTCACATGTTGAAGTTTGAACATTAGAGAAGCACACCAAGGCAAGCATTTAAGCAGGGTTTATTTAAAAGGGGTAACATAGACTTCTCCCGGGAGAGAGAAGGGGCCATAGCTGGTATCCTAGTACCCCAAGAAAGTACACATGTTTAGCTTTTTTATATGTCCTAGGCTTCCTTTGTTCTCCTCTCTTCCCCTTCTCTCTCCTTCCTGCTTATGTGACTAGGCCCAGGAGATGCTTGGTGGGATGGTCAAAAAGGTGAAAAGCAGATGGACAGGGGAAAAGGCCCAGATGGACTGATTTGGGCTGGAAGGGGGCATAATTAACAACTCCCTGTGGGGAGGGATAATCTCTGGGACAGGTTACATTAGCAACAGGTTGGAGCTGGGGGAGATTATCCTGATAAGAATGGAGGAAGAGCTCTGAAGGCATTGGCATTTCAATACCTCTCCAACTTCCTAGACCCAAATTGGCCTCCTTGATTCAATCTGACTTGATTTACCTATCTACACTGACTGCCTGTCTAATTGTGGCTTCACTATTATCTTCAAATTATGAGCTGTGCCTATGGAAGGGCTTTGCAAGTAGATGGCCGGATGTGAATGCTTGCTAAATGAATGAGCAAATGACAGGCAGTTGTCAATCACATAAGTTAACCAGGTGAGTTAGGCTCAATATATTACTAGTAAGAATTTATTCTTTTGGCTTTTTTGGGGGGAGGGGTGGTACCAGGGATTGAACTCAGTGACACTCAAGCACTGAGCCACATCCCCAGCCCTATTTTGTATTTTATGTAGATACAGGGTCTCACTGAGTTGCTTAGCACCTCGCTTTTGCCGAGGCTGGCTTTGAACTCGCAATCCTCCTGTTTCAGCCTCCAGAGCTGCTGGGATTACAGGCGTGTACCTCTGTGCCCGGCTCTTTTGGCTTCTTTGGAATTTATCTTCTTATTCTCATTCTTAATTCTTACCATTCCACTAATATCATTAACCCTAAGATACTGACACTGTTTTCCTCTCCATTCTTTGGAAGTAATGCTAGAACCACATAGAACCTCCTGTGGAAGACTCAAAGGCTTCAAACGTTGAGCCAAGTCCTGAAAACCTGTCCAGAATCACCAAGAAGAGGACACACTTCAAGTGGATACTGAGGGTCTTCTTAGCCACTGTTATAAGATGAAAGTTTTCATCAGTGATAGAATGAAGAGATAAAAATGCTCAACTCTCTCAGCTGGTGTCTGTCGATTTGTGGACAGCAGTTACACAGTGAACAACCATGTCTTCTGCTCCCCACCTAATGCTTTATTTGCCCCCAAACAAGTCTCCTTCGACCTGTTTAGGGCTATCCTAGCTAAAAGATAATTTTAAACACAAACCAAGTACTACTGACCCTGGGAATAAAATAGTCAATTGAAGAACAATGATCAGTTTCCCAGGCCCTTTGGAAACTCCCTTCATGGTTTAGAGTAAATTACTTTCTGGACTTTTGTGAGTTTTATCAGGAGTCTCACCTTCAAGTCCAATCTGCACTGACAAAGTAATCTAAATTCTATACCCTGGAATCTGAAGCCAACATCCCTGAGTTAGCTTTTAGAGTCATCAAAAACCCAAAGCAGCATTAATTTCCAGTTTTCAATTATGATAAACATTCTCTTCCTCAACCTGTTTTCTCTTTTCACTTACTAGTTTTTAATTGATCATCTTTACATTCTGGTTCATGATGTTTTATGTAAATTCTCTCCCTTGTGGAGACAGGGAATGGCTTGCTTCTCATTTCCTTCTAGCTCACCTCTGAATCAGCAGAGCAGATCTAAACCCTAAGTCCCTGGAGATTCTGCTGTTTCCTATAGCAAGGAAGACATCAGATAATGCAGAGTACTTGCCCTGCTGGGTGACAGTCACTGTGTGATGGTGAGCTGGGGAATCTTCATCCAGCCAAGATCCATTTAGAGAACTAGGATTACGGACTGAGGCCAAAGGAGGACAGAATACACATATGTCAGTTCAGCAGAGAGGAGAAGATTCCTTTGTAGAATACTTTCGCCAGCCAGAACCAACTCCCATTGTATCTTCTGAGGCCCACCTTTACCAACCACAGTTCACAGGGCTTTTTATTCAGCCAGTCCTGTCAGTCTCCTCCTGTACCCTGTGGAAAAACAACTCAGCTGCACCACAAATGATTTTTAGTCCAACCTCACATCTTACCAAATTTTCCAGCTGGATGGACAACAAGCCCCATGAGGTTAAACGCTGTAACCCTAGGTTGTGCAGTGAGTCAGTTGCTCAGCTATGTTATAAGATGCGGGCCCATTCAGGCTTCCAGGACTTCTCTCTAACCAGCAGACCACATGGTCCCTCTTCCGCAATAGGATCAGCCTGTCTGCAGAGAAATGGAATCAAGCTATTAGCAAGTGGTTTCTGACTCTCCCAGAAGCACCAGCAACAATAGCCACTTCTGCCTAACGTTTTCAGAAAGCTATTTGTTTTGGCAGTGCTTGACTAAATTACACATTCCTGCCACTTAATTGTCCTTACAAAGATAAACAAAGACCTTCTGAAGCAGAGCTGGCTATATATCTCAGCCAACCCAATGTTTGTTAAATGGGGGAGGGAGAAGAGGTTTGCTCTATGTATTCAGCTGTACTCTGAAGTGAGACCATCTTGTCTACACAGCCAGCTATTTCCTGAGCTTGGGTATCCTTCTACTACCTCAATTCTGAAAGAAAGTTTAAAGATATAGTCGAATTCTTGATTTCCCTTATTATCAAACTGTTCTAGTGACCTTCAAAGTTGTTTGGCAAGTCCAAACTAAACATCAGGCACGGTCTCCAAATTTTTGTGCTGCTCTTTAAATACAGCACAAGTCACACAACGATAATATTGATGGGAGCAGGGAATCAACACCTTCAAACCTCTTATTAGACACTGACAAAAGGACTCTATCAACTAAGAGCTGTGTAGGACGTAGACCTGAATGTGGGCCTTTCTGTTGATAAAAGCAAGATAATGATCACACAGCTATTGATATGTATTTTCCTGTGGCCTTCTATGTGCAGTTCCTAACCCAAAGGCCAGGGCCAGATGTAAGTGAGATGGGAGAGTCCATTCCTACCCACAGAGAGTTAGCCATCTACCAGAATGGTGAGATCCCGCCATTTTTACAGGTGGCTATCGTCTTTTAAATGGAGGAAGAAAAATCATCCAGTGGGTTATTTGGGTCTTGGGAACATGGAAAATTTAGTTACTGAAGTTCACATTGGTAACAGTACGTGAAGTTCCTCATGCCAGGAAGAATTTCATTCTTTCTGGCCGTGCTTCCTTTTTCTGCAAACGCATTCATGTTTGCTATGTCCCATGTACTCTATCATGGAACGATGGGGAGGCCACTTTCTGGAGGGGGTGATGCGAGGAGGAAACAGGAACCAGCTCTCCCATGCCTGACTCAGCTGCTGATCTACTGAAGAACATAACAAGAGAAAGCAAGGAAGCTTGCTTTCTTACATTAAAATTATATTAATATATAATTTCCTTATATTAAAATTGCCCTTTAGCCATTGGATTATTAGTAAACATGTATAAAGTAATACCATGATACAGAAGCACATGGTACAGTACAGAAGATATTTTGTGACTCTTATGAATTAATTGAAGGATAAAAAGATGCTTAAGCGGCAAAAAACAGCTGCTTTTGCACATGGTCTTCCCACTACCTGGAAGGTCACTCTTTGTCTGGTTCACTCTTGACTGCTGTGCCAGCCTCAGCTTGAAGGTCACTTTCTTGAGGAGGCCATCCTTGCTTCTCTAAGTTCACACCCTCCTGTGTGATCTCGTGGCTGTACCCAGTCTCACAACACATACATTACCATATATTATTTGGAATTGCCCTGCTTGGCTCTGCCCACTGCTGACACAAGCTCTTCCAGAGTACAAATGCTACGTTAGGCGTTTATCCCCAAACCTAGCACATGATACAGTTATGATCAATATTTTAAAAACAAAATACTAAAATTATTCCTCTCCTTTCTGTAAAGACGGTGACAAGGACAGCTTGTATGGTGTAGCTGAGGGATGGGGTATTAGTTTTCTGTGGCTTTGTCACCAATTATCACAGAGTAGTTTAAAAAATCAGAAATTTATTTTCCCAACTTCTGGAAGCTGGTAGTCTGGAATCAGTGACACTGGGTGACATCAGCAGGGTCCTTTCTCCAGAGGAATTTCAGCTCCTCTGGCTGCCAACATCCCATGGCTTGTGGCTCAGTCACTCCTCACTTCAACTTCAGCATCTCCAAATCTCTCTCCATTAGCAAGGAGCGATTTGACAAAGGATGACATGTAACGGAAGAATGATCAAAGCCTTTGAAAATGAGGAAGTTGATAAGAAGGAAATTTTTAAAAAGGAAACAATATTTCACTTGACAGTGTGGGAAGGCAAATACTACATCCCAATCGTCAAAAGCACAGACACAGAAACCCAACTGCATGGTTAGAATCTGGCTCTACCATTTACTGGCTGTGTAACTCGGGCAGTTGACTCTGCTCTGCAACTCAATGGCCTCATCTTTTGGATAGGAATAGTGCTAGTATTTACTTCATAGGGATGTGGTGAATGATTAAAAGAATCAGTATATTTGAGAGCACGTATAAATATTTGCTACTGTTATTCTAAGTAAGCCAGAAATCTAGAATCGGAAGAAGTATGGATTTTGGGGAAAAAAAAAAAAAAAACAGGAGAAATGTGTGGGAGCTATATACATTGGTTAGAAAAGAGGACTTTCAAATGACTGCCAAGAAAAAAAGAGTAAAACAAAATGATAACTACATAAATGATGTAAGATGAAAGGTATTTTTAAAGCAAGTTAAAAACATTTACAACCACAAATTTGAGGGGGAAATAGGGTAAATATGTTGTATAACAAAAGAAAGGCCAAGACTATAATTGAGGACATCAGGAAAATTGCAGAAAGCAGAAAGGAATGTTCCAAGAGTAACAACTGTTCTTTCCTTTATATATTTATGTGGTTGGTAGTGTTTTTTTTTCATATCTTATGATCTTTGCTGATTTTTTGTTATATAGTTATTGTATAAATTTCTGAGAGAAGATTGTTAAAATCTCTGAGGCTGTGGGGCTGTCAGTTTCTCCAACTATGCCTGGTTTTATAATGTGCTTTGAAAGTTTATTAGTTGCATTATGATGGATTATTTATGATGGTTATGTCTTCAATTAATTGACCCTTTTATTATAAGGAAGTGACCTTCTGTATCTCTGATCATCCTTTTTGACTTCTGTATAAGTTTCCTAGGGCTACTATTAAAAGTCACATAAACTGGGTGATTTAAACCAACAGAAATGAATCTATTTCAATTTTGGCGTGCAAAGTCCAGAAGCAAAGAACTATTCTCCCTCTGAAGTCTCCAGGGAGCATCTTTCATGCCCCCTGCTGCTACAGTGGCTCTCTGAAGTGCTTGGGGTTTGTGATTGTAAATGAATCAGTTCATCCTCTGTCCCAAGGTGTATCTGTGTCTCTGTTCAAGTTTCCCTCTTGTAATAACGACATCAGTCACTGGATTAAAGTGCACAGAAATATACTATGGCCGCTCTTAATTTGATGAAATAAGCAAAGATCCTATTTCTAAATAAGGTCACATCCATAAGCACCAGAGGCTAGGACTTAGACGTGTCTCTCTGGGGGCACAATTCAACCCAAGCATCTTGGAATTCGTTTGTGTCAGGTGTTTATATAGCCACTCCAGCCTTTTTGATTCATTCTATTTGTATAGTATATTTTTCCCACTAATTTCCCTTGAGACTATCTCTGTCTTCAGGCTTATAGTGTATTTCTTATAAATAGTAGTTTTTTAAACTCCATCCTGACAATCTCTGCCTTTTGGTTGAATTGTTCCATCCACGGTTATTTAGTATAATGAATATGTTCAAGTGAGTTGACCATTTTGGTGTTTTTTACTTGTCTTCTCTCTTTTTTCAGCCTATGTTCTTCATGTTTGCCTTTAAAATTCTTTGAATATTTTAAATTCTATTTAAGCTTTCTTACTGGCTTTTCAGCTATGCTTCTTTGCATAATTTTTTAGTAACTGAATAGTGATTGTAATATGTATGTGTATATATATGTATAGATAGATATATTTATTTATTGTTAACTTTTCAGTTAACATGATAACATTATAACCCTAAAATATAGAACACTTGCAAATACTTCCAGACTTATCTACCACTGCTCTGCCTTTAGTGTATCACATATTCCTATATTATAAATTCCACAAGATAATGTTATACTTTTTGTTTTAAACAGGTTTATTTTTTAAATTAAAAAGAAAAAGAAAAGTTTTCTAAATTTCAATCTAGAATGTTTCCCCTTTAGCCTGAAGAACTACTATAAGCTTTTTGAGCAGTACAGATCTGCTGGCAATGAATTTTCTTAGTTCTCTTTCACTTGAAATTTTTTTTTTTAATTTTACTTTCATCTCTGAATGACTTCTTTTTTGAGTAAGTGTTCTTTGAGAGGTATTGTTTTTCTGGCCTTCATGGTTACTGGTGAGACTTCAGTTCTTACTCGGGTTCTATTCCTCTGTTTTTCTTGTGTGTGTGTGTGAGAGAGAGAGTTTGCTGAGGATTAAAACCCAGCATGCCAGGTGAATGATCTATCACTGAGCTATATCCCAAATCCCATTTTTTCCCCTTTGTCTTTCTTTGTTTTTTTTTTCTTCTGTTTTTCCTTTAAAACTGCCTTCAAGTTCTGTTCTTCATCTTTGGCTTAATAGCTCTACTAGTTGTGTTTCAATGTCAGTCTTCCTGTGTATTTTAATTGGTGTTGACAAAGCATCTTGAATCTGCAAATTTCTTTCAACAAATTTGGGAAACTTTTGATCATAATTTTTTCTGCCCTCTTCTCCTGAGACTGCCTGAATAATGAACCATTTAATATTATCTTTTGGTTCCTTCTTCATTTTTTTCAGTCTTTTTCTCTCTGTTCATCTACTTAAATAATTTTATTGATTTATTTTCAAATTTGCCTCTCTCTCCTTTAGATATCTCCATTTGATAACTAAAGTTCATCCAATAATTTAAAATTTTCAGATACTATATTTTTCAGTTCTAGAATTTCTATTTGACTCTTTTCATTGTTTAAATATCCCTGCTGAGTTTTCTTTCATTTTTATTCATTATAAGCATATTTTGCTTTACTTTACCCGGGATAGTTATAATAGTTGCTTTGACATCCCTGTCTATTAGTTGCAACATCTGGTCCGTCTCAGGGTCAGATATGATCTTCTTTTCTCATGAGAGTGTGCTCCATTTCCTTGATTCTTCATATGTTAGGCTGATTTGGATTGTATCCTGTATATTATGAATGTGAATGAAGTTAAGAAGATTCTGATTTCTGTTAACTTTTTTTCTAATGGGCGTTATTTCCTTTGATTTAACAAGCAATGTTTTTGGCTGGACTTGAAGTGCAAACTCTGTTTCTTTGGACAGCAACTCTGGTCTTGATTCAAATTCTTTTCTTAGCTGATCTGCTCTGTTGTGTTACGTGCATGCAGGATTCAGGGGTGAGCTTGAAATGGGAGTGGACTGAATTTAGGGATTCTTTCTCTATCTCCTTTCTCTTCCCTTCCAGGATTTCTCCACTTGCTTTGGTAGTAGTTTCCCAGCTTCACTTTCTGATTTCTGCTGACTGGAAAGACTGGATTTTTCCATTAGTGCTCTCACTCCTGAGCTGCTAAATGCCAACCTGACCAAGGTTGGAGGAATGGGGACCTTATATCACAGTGCTGCTCTTGTTCAAACATGCACTCCCACAGAAGTCTCTCTGCTTCTGTTTATGCTCTAAATGACTTCAGGTAGTTACTTTTGTACTGTATCCAGGTGTGTTTGTGTGTGTGTGTGTGTCCAGGTTTTATTTTTGTGTCTGAGGAGAAGAGAAAAAGAGAATCCTCTCCTCATAGGGACTTACTCCATCATTACCAGAACCCAGAAATCCATTTACCTGTAGTATTGTTTTTAACAGTAAAAAGTTGGAAATAACTTGAACATACATGATAAAGAGGGGGATTATGAATCCAGCGACTCATCATCCTCTGGAATACTATGCATCTGTTGAAAAGAAAAGTTCACTCTAACACAAAAAGGGACAGGTCTCCAGGACATATTAGGCTTAAATGAATTTCAGAACTACACGTGCAGCCCACATGGTGGATACTGTGGTAATGGTGTGCCTGCCATGTCCTTCCTTTGGGAACGATGCACTTAATTCTCCAGCTGCCAGGAACACTGGCTACTGAAGGACACAGCAGAGTACTTCTCTAGGAATTACCCTGAGCCAAAGGGAACCATGTTTTCCAGAGTACACCTCCCCCTCAGGGGTAGCTCCCATGTGATGACTGGTTGATGACCCAGTGCTTCAATCAGAGTCAATTCTTCAGGCCAATCCTTAGTTCAGTGCGCTGGTGGATTGGCTGAGACAAGAGCTGTATTTGTATCATCGTTCAACTTGTTCTGCTCAACCCTCCTTCCTTCTCTTCCTTCCAAGTGTTGTTTCTGTAATCCATTTCACCCCACTAAATTTTCTGCACACAGTTCTTCATCTCAGAGTCTGGTTCCTGGAGAACCTGGTGTAAGGTGGCCCCATGCCTTCTAGGTGAACCTGCAAATGACATACAAACACAACATGGATCTTTGGGCCCATACGCATACATAAAGGCATAGAAAAGGCTGTGGCAGAGTGTAGCAGAAAGTGATAATAGCAGTACTTTACAGACAAAGTAGATGAGCAAGGTTCCTAATCTGTTGACTTATATGTACTGTTGAAACTTGTTACGACTCAACTATATTTGTATGTCTTTGTATAATTAGAAACAAATACAATTATGAAAACCAAAAGAGAGCTCTTTTATATCTTCATTCCAGATCCTTTGAAATCTGAGCTTGAGAACCATATACCCAGCTGCTTATTGCATTCCTCGACTCAGATGGACCTCACAGTCTTCACACTCAGGCATCCTGTGTTAATCAGTTTTTTGTCCCTGTGACAAATATCCAAGGAAAAAATGGTATTTAGAAGACAGAAGGTTTATTTGGGCTCACACTTTCAGAGGGTTCGACCCACTGTGGGTTGGCTTCATTGCTTTGGGTCTGAGGTGAGGCAGGACATCATGGCAGAAGGGCATGGGGAGGGAAAGCTGCTCAGCTCATGGCAGCCAGAAAAAAGAGAGAAGATGGAAGTAGCCAGGGGCAAGATATAGTCCCCAAAGGCATGCCCCCAGTGATCTACTTTCTCCAGCCACGCCCCACCTGCCTATAGTTTCCACCACCTCACAGAAGTTCATTCAGCTAGCACAGTTTAATCCCCTGATGGGGTCAGAGACCTCATGATCCAATTATGTCCCCAAAGCCCCACCTCTGAACATTGCTGCATTGGGGGACCAAACCTTCAATACATGAGACTGTAGGGGACATTCCAAATCCAAACCATAACATCCCCAAACCAAGTCAGCATTTCCTCCACCCAGTTTTTCCTCCTGTACTTGCTCTCTCAGGAAATGAAGCATCACCCTCTTGTCTAACTGCACAAACAAGGAACATGGGAAGCATTGCTTTTCCTTTCCTCCTTCAATTCTTCGCCCCTTGCCACTGTCTTATTTCAGGTGTCCCTCCACTTTTCCCTGGATTATTGTTTAGAATCTTGACTTTTCCCCTTGCCCAAAGTTTTGTTCCTCTTGAGTCCATTCTTCACAGTCCAGCAGAGACACTCTTTCCAAAATATTAAGCTTTTCAAATTACTCCCCTGGAGGTTGTATTGTCCTTAGAAGATTCTGGCCTTCCTAACACAGCATAGAAGAGCCCACTAACTTTCCAGTGCATATTCCAAGCACACTGTGCCTCAGACTGGCGCACTCTTGACTGTCTTTCTTTTTCTTTTTCTTTTTTTTATATGCACACAGGAAAGTAATGTCTCATTCATTCTCTATCTTTCCTATTCCCATCCCCCCTCCCCTTTGTCTACTTCAGTGAACTTCTATTCTTCCACCATCCTTTTATTGTGTGTCAGCATCCACATATCAGAAAGGACATTCAGCCTTTGGTTTTGGGTGATTGACTTATTTCACTTAGCATGATAGTCCTGAGTTCCATCCATTTACCAGTAAATGCCATAACTTTATTCTTATTTATTCTATTGTGTATACATACATTTTTTTAATCCATTCATCTGTTGAAGGGCATCTAAGTTGGTTCCATAGCTTATCTATTGTGAATTGAGCTGCTATAAACATTGATGTGGCCACATCACTATAGTATGCTGATTTTTTTTTTTTTTTTGGTACTGGGGATTGAACTCAGGAGTACTTGACCACCAAGCCACATCCCCAGCCCTATTTTGTGTTTTATGTAGAAATAGGGTCTCACTGAGTTGCTTAGTGACTCACCGTTGCTGAGGCTGGCTTTGAACTTGTGATTCTCCTATAGTATGCTGATTTTAAGTCCTTTGGGTGTATACTGAGGAATGGGATAACTGGGTCGAATGGTGGTTTCATTCCAGGTTTCCTGAGGAACCTCCACACTACTTTCTATAGTGGTTGTACCAATTTGCAATCCTACCAGCAATGTATAAGTGAACCTTTTCCCCACATCCTCACCAACATTTATTGTTACTTGTATTCTTTTTTTCCCCCAAATTTTAACATTCATTATTATTCTTTATTTTATTATTTTTATTATTCTTTATTATTATTCTTCTTTTTTAATATTCTTTATTATTATTATTCTTTTTTTTCCCCAAATTTTAACATTCATTATTATTATTATTTTTGACTCTTGTATACATCACATGGAGTTGTACCTCATTAGGTATCCTCTTAGCTCTGGTGTCTTCCTGCATCTGTTTCTTCTTCCTGAATCAACACTCTACTCAACCTATCTCCTCAACATTTACTGGAATAACTCTTATTAAAATTCTAGGACTTAATTATGTGTCTTTTCTTCCTAAGACCAAATTGGGTGCCCTTCCTCTGTGCAACCAAGGCATCCTGTGCCTATCCTACCCTGAAAGTCGCCACATTGCCTTACTATTGGCTATTTGTCTAAAACTCTCATTAAACTATGACTCTATTATTGTTTTTTTCTCCGATGAACTTTTTTAATACTCCACATTTAACATGTAGAGGTGCTTAGTTTAGCCAATACAAATACATGGAACACAGTCAAATTTGAATTTTAGATAAACAACAAATATTCATCTCTAGGATAAGTATGCCCCAAATACTGCAAGAGACATACTTGTTCTAGAAAATTATTTGTTGTTTATCTGACATTCAAATTAAGTGAGTGTCTTAAGTTTTACCTGGCAGCCTTACCAGCACTATCTTCTGACAAGACCAACCGATATACCCCAGCCTCCATTTTTGTTTTTCTCTGAATAATTTTCAAAGCACATTCAGACACTGTGCCATTTCATTGCTAAATGCCTCAGGGCATGTCTCCAACTTCTATGAATACAAAAAAAAAAAAATACATAGCCACCATAGAATTAACAAGCTGAGCAAAATCAACAGTAACTCCTTAATGTCATTTAGTAATTAGTCTGAATACAAACTTCCCAATGACCTCTGAGATCATCACAATCACAGATGCTCTTCAGATACAGGGAGGGAACAGGCATGAAGGCCATAGGAGAGCCATTATTACCCCAGGTAGAATTCCAAAGAACCAGAAAGTTGCCTGAATATCCCTTGTGTTGGGCTGCACCAGGGAGAGAAAAGAGTCCTTGGAGAAGCTTGGTGTACAGGGCAGTGCAGGGGTGGTGAGCAGCCCCTGGTCTCCGGCAGCTGATTCGGACGAACTGGCTGCCTTCTCAGTACACCCCTGCCTGAAGAATCATGACTGAGGAAAACATCTTCAGTTTATGTCCTAATTCAGAAAGGAAAAGGAAAAAAAAAACAAACCCAGAAGATGTGGTGGTCAGGGACAGGAAGAGCACTGACATGCACAGAGAGCATTGAACCAGACCCATGTTCGTCCATTCCACGACTTGGATGCTTCTCCTGGCAGGCTATGATCAATGAGCTGTACCTTCCTCCCGACATAAATCTTCATCACTTTCCCAGGAGAAATGTCACCATTGCCAAATGGCGGTTTTCATAATGAAAGTCTCAGTGATTTATTTATCTTCCCAACATTCTCCAAACATGAGAAACTTAATTGAACTTGTTTAAACACTGTCAGTCACCCATAGCCTTGAAGACCTCCTCATTCTATGCTCAGAACATAACTGAAATTAATGACACAATAAAGATGCTAAAATTGGTAGAGGGGAAAAAAATGAAAAAAAAATAAAGGATTGCACGTGCTTCATAATCTACACTGAATTTTAGTATAGGAGGGGGTAGATGTAGGAAATATGATAGCACTTACCATTTTCTGATGAACATTGTGATCTTGAGCCCTCAGGCCATTCTTGCAACATACTGGGAAATCTTGGGTTGCAAAGAAATGTAGTTAGTTTGGATTGGCATTTGGTTATAATCAATGCTGAACCATTAAGCACAGTGCCATATTTGCATATTATCATTTTACCTAGCATACCAAATTCACTTTTACTTCTGCAGCTTGATAGAAAGTGTTCACAATTCTCTTCATCCTGAAGTCCATGCTATTTCAGAACGTGTTTCTTAACCATTTTCCATGAGTTAGGAGTTCCTCAGTAACTATGCAAGCCTCCAGTTTACGTTCAGCATACACCAAAAGAACAGGAGCAAAAAGACCAGAGTTCTACTTTTGCCCTGCAGCTGCCAGTAGTCTGAATTGGTTAAGTCAAATGCCCCAAGTCTCAATTTCCTCATTTATAATATGGAAATGGAAGTGAACACCTGCTTGGTTTTCCTGAGTGAGGCCAGAATGAAATTGGAGTAAAAGTCATTTGAAACTGTGAACTGCAGTTATGCACTGCATATTGTCCTTTTGATCAGCAGTGGTGATCCCATCCAATTATAACGGAGCTGAAAAATCCCTCACACTTCAATGACATCTGAGCTATTGTAAGGTCAAATTGCAACATGTTATTAAGGTATTTGCAGTGATGTTGGCATAAAAAAAACTACTGCACTGCCAGTTGTATAAAATTATAGCACATGCAACTATGTACATTCTGCTTGATGATGATAATAAATACTATGATACTGGTTTATGTATTTAGTATAATTTTTTTCATTATTTTAGAGTCTAGTCCTTCTACTTCAGAAAAAAATTTACTGGTAAAATGCCATCAGTGTCCTCACACAACTCCAGTTTCCTGCATCTTTTGATGACATCAAGGGGCCACATCAAGTGATTGGCATATACCTCCTAGGATTGTGTAAGTACATTTTATGATATTCACACAATGATGAAAACAACTAGCAATGACTTTTTCAGAATGCATCCCAACACTAAGTGACACATACTGTATTTGAAAGGTATCTTCAGGATTATTTAGCAACTTATGTAAATCTAAAGATTGCTTCTGCTTATGATTTAGGAAATTGTTTAACCTTGCCTTGCCACAATTTAGCCTCAGAAGAAATGAAGATTATTAATTCCTTCCCTTACATTCCTCAGAAGAAAGTTGCAGAATCAGAAATGTTAAGAAAGCCCTTATAAATTCAAGATTTCTTTATAAAACTGTTGCCAATCGTAACAGCAGAAAAGCTTAATAGTATTCAGAAAAAAATAATGCACCATGTAAGGAAGAAGAGGCCATGATCTATATGCAGCAACCACTGTCTGCTGAGTCTGATACTCTCCAGCTATCTGTTTGACTTTGCGTGCCCCAAAAAAAACCAACCTGAGGGGCTGCTGTTCTCTCACAAGTCTACCTGCTGCTCTAGCATATCCACAGCCCAAATTCCTACTTCATCACTTGGGGCTGGGTTTCTGCATATCTGTCCTTTAAGCACACTTCCTATCCACCTTGCTTCTCCATATTTCATCTCTCCATGCAGTGAGTGCATTAATGAAAACTGATCGCTTCACAGCTTAACTGGGTCTTGTTATTTGAAATTAATGCAGATGACAATCTGTAGTCTGAATTTTCACCTCTCACATTCAGATTTTAAAACTTCTGATAGCATTGATAGCATTTGTTATTCTTACATTAAATTCATGTCATCCATTTAAAAAGCATTTTAGATTTCTCGATTTGGCTGTTGATGTTCTTGATGATCAGGATATGATTGGCTGATGTGTTCTCTAGAAGTGTAATTATCCTTCCATAAATGCATCATTAGTGGGCATGGAAATAGCACAAGCTCCAGAAAGATTGCTCAATTTTACTTTCTGACTTTCAAGTAAATGCTTCTATCTGGTGAAATTTCATTCAGATTCAGATCTTTGCTGCAACAGAGTCTGGGAAAGGAGACTTGAGAGTTGGCCTTTCCAGATAGATTCATCCTCAATTTGCTTGTCTTAGCAGCATTTGACACTGTTGGTCATGGGTCCTCTTCTTGAAGCTCCTTCCCTTGGCTTCTGTGATACAGAACTCTTCTGGGGTTCCACTTGCATTTATGGGTCCTCTTTTCTCAGTCTTTTCTGTGGTCTCCTTCCTCTGTCTCTTCCTTGGATGATGATGTTCCTTGTCTTTATGCCCTAGCTCACTTTCTCTTCCTATGTGCATTTTCTAGATAATCTCACTTGTGTCCACATCTCTATTTGAGTCCCAGCCCTTATTTGCAAAACACATCACTTTTGAGTTTTAAACCTATATAGCCAATTTCTTAGTGTGTGTCCCAAAGGCAAAGCTAACTCAATATGTTTAATAATGAACTCATCCTATTCTCCCTAAAGCACTATCCATTCAGTAATCCAACCAGAACTTTAATGTCCAGTAGTAAACACCTTGGTTGTAGTTTTACCTTGTGTGTGGCTTTTAGGAGCAGGAAGTAGAAGTTTCCAGGTAAGTTAAGGGCTATGTCTGTAATTGGCATATTATCATTTCTGCCGAATTACGTTGCTCAAATAAATCTCAAGTCTCACCCTGACTAAATATTGTGGAGAAATTGACTATCCTATGATGTGGAGGGGGGCAGCAAGTTCCTACTGTGAAAGATAATGTGGAAAGGAAAATATCATTGTGAGCATTGTTGAAAATGAAACCTGCAACAATAGCAAAATCAAAAGACAAATTTAGATTCACCTAACTACAAAACAAAAGCACTTAATCACGAAGCGATACTGTTTTATATGTTTATAACAGAACTTTCTTCACTTCTGGAAAATAACTGAAATAAAAGAATCGGTGCTTCTCAGACGTTAGTTGCTCATGTATTTATTCATCTGATACCTACAGCTACTCTAGGCATGCAGTACCTACGACAAGCCAGGCATTGGCTGAACACAATTATGAGTAGAATACACAAGTCACTGGTTTCCCAGAGCCTCCATTCTATTCTTCCATGGTTGCATAAATACTTTCATTTTGAAGAATGGAATCAGAGTTAGCTGTGGTTAATAACAAGAAATGATCCAGTTTTTACCCTAAAGAGTGTTGGAATGAAGCTCTTCAGAGAAGCAGAGGTCTGCACAGAGTTTAAAATTTAAACTCGACCCAAAGTTTATAAGCATCATGAAATATTTAGACCTCTTGGTGTGGCATGTGTACAGGGAAGATAGTAAATTTTAAATATTTATGGCTGATAAGTAAGTATTGCTCATTATTTGATAGTACTTGACACACAACAGCTTACAGAAAAAGAACCCTTTAATTTAGCATTCCAACAAATTAACTTGGCATGATGTCGTAGGGTCAAACTAGAGCTCTGGCTAAAGGGGCAACAGTTGGGAGGCCAATGACCCAAACAATCAATTGGATCACTATGCAATCCAATTCCCTCATTAAGACAACTGAAACAATAACTCAATCACATTGTCCATGGCAATCTAATCAATTGGTCCATAATTAGATATAACAGCTGTCCAATCAAATTAATTTAATTTCATTTAGTTTAGATAAGTGACATAGCCACAACCTTCATGGTGCCTGTTTTACCCTCAAACATAGCAGGACATAATGTTAGTGTTTGAGAGGATGCTGAAGAGCATCTCATCCTGTGCTGCTTACACTGGGAAAAAGTGTGGGCAGTAGACAAAATCCCAGACAAATGCTGTGTATCCTATTGGAGTGCTAAATGTATCTAACTATGGATGAGGGGAAGATACATTTATAGGTAAATAAGTACAAATACATTGTGAATTATGTATGCTTTAGTAACCAAAAAATCCCAATCCCAGTGACTCATAACAATAAAGCTAATGTATCATTTATGCCTCAGGATCATCAGGGCTAGCTGGAGTCTGGATTCCAAGTTGTCCTCACACCAGAGTCTGGATGGAGGGGGAGCCTTTCACTAGGACTCTGCCTATTGCCTCAGTGGAGCAAAAGACAACCAGAGTAGACCACAGATTAGATGTTAGTACACCAACCTGGAAATAGTAGCTGCCATTTCCACACACACTTCATTGACCGAAGCATGTGACAGAGACCCAAGGATATGTGCTCAGAATAAAGGAAGCATTTGTGAAGAGTACGCTACCTCTGCCACAGAGGAGGATGAAAGGCCACAAACGTCAACATAAACATAAGACTTCAAAGGAGTTTCTCATAATCCACATGCAGTCACTAAAATGTTGATTAAATGGAATTATCACAGAATATGAAACATACTTGCCTGAAATGTTTTACGTTTTCTTAAATTACATAAATACATATTTATTCCTTTATCTTTTGGTGTCAGTCCAAAGGGGTTTCTATGAGAATGGATTCACTCACTGGAGTTTCTCATTGTCTTTCTTGCTCATAATGTTTCTAGGCATGCAGTGTATGGAAGAAACAGAAGCCACTAGAAAAGTCACCAGTGTGAAAAGTTCTTCAAGATGTTCTAGAGTTCTTAGTTAATTGCCTCATCCACACGCTACTGGAAGCAATTTTCTTAGTGACTTGTGTTAATAAAATATTTCCAAAGCATTTTTTTTTAGTTTTTCAACATTCACTATGTATTTTTAAAAATATCTTGGCTAGGTATGGTGGTGCATGCCTGTAGGTAGGAGGATCGTAAGTTTGAGGTCAGCTTAGGGAGAGCCTATCTCAAAATAAAATAAAAAGACCAGGGATGTAGTTTAGTGGTTAAGTGCTCCTGGGTTCAAGCCCTACAATAAAAACGTAAATACATTTAGAAAATAAAATATCTCAAGCCATATAGATAAGAATTCATCCTTATATATCAACCACCTTCTCAAGTTAGTTGTCATGGAAACAATAGCTCTGCTTCTTTCTGCATTTATATAGTGTACATTTAAACAATTAAATCACATCATTATGATGAAGGCACAAACATGTTCAAGAATAATGAAATTCAGATGGCGGGAACAGAAATGCAAGGGCATGCTAGAGAGTATGTGGGTCACTAACCTTAACTACTGCTGCACATCAGAGAGTTTTAACTAATACGTAGAATAACAATAAAGTAGTTGAGAAACTATACTTGGTGATAATCTGGTGAAGTGGTACATTAAAGAACTTGTACTGAATGCTGGTGGAAAAACTTAATGAGCTCTAGTTCTAGTCTAACATACTCATATTTCTATAAATGATCCTAAAGCCTGAGAACTACAAATTCATTCATGACTAACCTAGTCCATTACTCACTTATTTATTGATACAGTCATTGGCTAGGCAGAACAGTGGATAAGAAGGTGGATTCTGACGTGAGATGGCCTGGATTTGAATTCCAGTAATGCTGTGTGACCTTTGGCAAGTTTCTCAACTACTCCCTTCTGTTTACCTGATGGTAAAATGGGGAAATAGGACCTACCTCATTTGATTGTTGTGAAGGTGAAAGGAGGTAATTGACATAAATGATTTGTAAGTGTTAACTTGCGACAAACTCATTCATCTGATGTAAATACCATGTGCCATGCATTGCCCCAATGATGAAGAAAGGTTAATAGCACAACCACTTCTCCTGTGGAGTTATAGTGACTAGTATTAGCTCTCAGAGTTTCACAAGTAAATTTTGAAATAACTAGTTAAAATTTACTTACATTCCATGAGGAAATACAGGATGGCACAAATAAGCCTTTCCACTCTCAGTCCTCAGAGGTGAGTAGAGTCTGTCTTAAACTAACGTCTCAGCAAAATGCTTCTGTAATTAATAAGTGAACATATGATTTCCCTAAAGATTAATACTAATTTAGTGGGTGGTAAAGGACCCATGATGACAGGAAATCTTGGACTTTCTAGAACTCCTGGGGGATGCCCCAGTCTCGGTAGGGTTTTAACTGAGTTTCTCTGCTTCCCGACTTCTTCAATAGAGTGCTTTGAGAAAGCAGTGTCCAGTTTTAGTGTAGTTGATACAGCTCAAAGAAGCTCTACAGCTGGAGTTGTCAAGAAGGGAGTGGGTACTTCTGATTTGTTTCTCTTTGCCCCTCTTTCTCCTCTGTTTAATAATTTCTCGGATGTGTAAAATTGGATGTGACTGACAAGGACCAAGCATATTTCTGGATCTACATGTAGGTTACTCCATTTCAAGACTAAATCAGAATCCATTATCTGCTAATAAGTGTGCTTATGGGCATCATAGGTCTGAAGATTTAATGTTTGTGATTTCTAGTGTCTGGTTTTCTGTAGGAGCACATTGATGTGGATACTTAGCAGCATTTAGCTATTTGTTTATTGTCAAAAATTAACATAGATAATTAAGTTTTCAAAAGTCCATTTTGGCTGGGCATGGTAGTACATGACTATAATCCCAGAGGCTCAGGAGGCTGAGGCAGGAGGATTGTGAGTTCAAAGCCAGCCTCGGCAACTTAGCAAGGCCCTAAGCAACTCTGTGAGACCCTGTCTCTAAATAAAATATATATTTAAAAAAAGGGAGGCTGGGAAGTGGCTCAGTAATTAAGTACCCCTGGGTTCAATTTTCTGTACCAAAAAAAAACAAGTCCATTTTGCTCACGTTATAGATTCTTCTGCTGTCCTCGGAGTGCCTGAACTACATCTCCTCTCTGCTCTCTCTCTTCAATGACACCCCCACCCCTCCCTTGTCTTTTCACTATCTCCCTCTCTGTTTCTCCCTCTCATGGTCTTTTTCTTGCTCTTCCTTTTTTTCTCCCCCTTTCCCTTCTCCCTGCCTCCTTCCACTCCCCACCTTCCTTTCCTCTTTCTTCTTTCTTTTTTTGCTCCTTTTCCAGCATGCTATCTCCTCTTTCCCCATTAGTAGAAACCCACATATGCAATTTTTGATCTTTGCCTATAGTTGTTCTGCAACTTAACTCACAGGGTTTCCTTGAGGTGTGTCTCCTAAGCCTGCCAACTATTTAGGACTTCAGATCTGGAGATAGAAGAATGGATAAAAATAATCAAACACAACCTGCCAGTCAACACTTGACAGCTTCCAGGAGAGCTCTCCTGAACAGGACGCAATTAATGCAAAGCAGTGGAGAAGGAGGCTATAAAATCCCAAACGAGCAGCCTGAACAGCAGGGAAGAAGGAAAGATGATAGGAGCAGTTCAATTTAAACTTGGCAAAGTAAAAACATGACATTGGATCTGGGAAGAGTCGATGATAGCTAAACTAAGAATCGGAAAGTGGGTTCCAAACTTCCTGTGGGATCCCAGGCTTGGCTTGCCTTCCCACTCTGCAGAGTCGGTGCCAGCAAACACAGCTCCTTCTCATTTGTCAGCATTCTGTTTCTTGTTAGAGACTGGGATTCCCGGCAGTGGGAGAGACCAGCACTGCTTGATATGCAGGACCTGGCTTCTGCATGCATCTCTGCAGGCTTGGATGCTCACGCTGATGCGGTGGCTTGGGAGATGCTGAGCGTCATCCCAGCTACCTGAGCAGTAGTTCCACCTGTTGCAGGAGACAGTGGCATCTGAGGACTAGCCCCTGTCTTGTCCCAGATGCAGCTCCCTTAAGGTGCCTCCCCACCCCCCATATTCCTAATGTTCTTTGCTGTAGACTATTTTCTTTTTCCTGAGCTTGCCTGGCCTACCTCTTCCCTTTCCATAGCCAAACTGTTAAGTGTTAGGGCTCCCTTCCTTTTATGAGGGAGGGATGCAGAGGGATTAACTAGAAGGGGACAGAAAAAGTGATGAAAGGGTTTCTGCTTCTTGATTGGAGCGGTGGTTATGTGAGGATATGCATAAGTAGACAGTCATTGAGCTGTACTTTTGGGATTGCATACCTCACAGTGTAGAAGTAATGCCTTTAAAAGAAGAAGTAAGGATCTAGAATCAGTGGATCAGGGTTTGAATTCACTTAGAGTTATATGACCTCTGTAAACAGAAATAGATATAATACTTGCACCATGGATGTTTGTGTGGATGAAATGAAATAAAAAGTCTACAACATGTAAAGTGCTGGTATGGGGTGTTATGGTTTGGATGTGAGGTGTCCCCCAAAAGCTCATGTGACACAATACAAGAAGGTTCAGAGATGGAATGACTGAGTTAGTAGAGCTTTAGCTTAATCAGTGCATTAATCCCCTGATAGGGATTAACTGGATGGTAACTGCAGGCAAGTAGGATGTGGCTGGAGGAAGAGGTTCACTGGAGGGATGCCTTTGGGGTATATATTTTGTCCCTGGTGAGTGGAGTTCTCTCTCTGCTTCCTGATTATCATGTACTGAGCTGCTTTCCTGTGTCACACCCTTCTACCTTGATGTTCTGCCTCATTTTGATCACAGAGCTATGGAGTTGGTCCCCTGTGGACTGAGGCCTCTGGCACCATGAGCAAACAAATAAAATTTACCTCCTCTACAATTGTTCTTGTCAGGTCTTTTGATCCCAGCTGTGAAAAAGCTGACCAAAATATGAAGTTACTGCTCAATAAAGATTGCAACTCTCATTATTATTGCTTGAGAAAATTATTCTCTGAACATGGTAATAAACACAACTGGTTTAAAGTTCCTCCTTAGCATATTGGAGCATGTGGAAGGCCATCCTTCAAAACCTTGACTCAAAGATGTGACTAATGGGATTTTTGACACTGAGAGAGGCTAACGAAAGAAAATTATTAGACAAGGGACCTGTGGTTGCTCCTTAAATTACACCAGCCAGACAGCCCCAGTCACCTGGCCCTCCCTTGCAGTCTGGCCTCATCTGTATCTCACACACATTTATAGCCATGCTCCTTGAGTCCTGGAGGCAAATTTTTGATGAATTCATTCTTGGCAAATAAACGCTACTCGAGTGCAAAATGTATACTCTCAATCTATCTGCTCTACTATCAGTGCTGAGAAACACAACTATGACTAATGGTATTATCTCAGCTCAGTGGTGAAAATTTGGAGTCTTCCTCATTCTTTTCTACCATCATTAAAGTCAATTTTACTATACTGTTTTGACCACTCTCTAGGAAGGGGCCGGGTCTCTGGTGTCTCTCACTGACCTCTACTTTGTATGCAGCTGCCTGACAACCCATCCAATCACAGGAGCTCGGAGTACTTTGGGGTCTTAAAGATCAATGAAGTAAAAACCTCTCAATTTATAGATGAAGCAACTTGCACAACGTTCATTCATTTTCAAAAAGAATTTTCTTAACCACTCTGTGCCAGAATTTGCGGTGGACCTTGGATTATATAACCTGCCATGGAAAAATTCTTCCAGCTCTTTCCCAAAGTCCTCCAAGCCAGATACTCTCGAACTAGTACTGCCTGATATGCATAGATGGCTTCAGTAAGCACCTGGAATTGAACAGTAATCTAGACTGTGCACCAAGGCTGGAGGGCTGAGTTAAATCATCAAGGGAGAAGTAAGGGCCCAGGCAGCTGGCACTGCGACCAGGCAGGGCTTATCATAGGTAGGACCCTGAGGCCTAGGCCCTGTGCTGGGTGGAGGGGATGCAGCCCTCACACCTGTCCTACCTGACTTCCTCTTCTAGTCTGACATACAGGTCTATGGAGCATCACCTCCAAGACTGTGCTGGATAGTCATTCCATTCTGAATTCCACCCTCTGAATGTGCTGTATGGGAGCAATAAAACACACAGTGGACTGGCCTGGGTTTCCAAAGCTCTTAATCCCAAGGTGCAGAGCACATGTGTTACGGGGCACTGAGCCACGCTTTGTCACTTGACAGGGAATGTGAACTGGTGAAGTGGATCAGATAAAAGCACCAAAGAGTACTCAGGACTGTGACAATTGGAGAAAGCACCCCTCCATTAAGGGACAGTATCTGCTCAACACTGGGTTTTTCCATGAGACACGATGGGGCCAGCATTGCCACATCTTCGGACTTTTCGGATAGGTCATAAATTTTTATTTTTTTTAAAAGACAATATGTCCTAGTTTTCTAAATTATTCTTTAGATCAAAAAAATTGTGGGCTCTTGGATTGTTTTAAAATGTTTTTTTTTTTTTTTTTTTTTTTCTTAACCACTGCCCTAAAGGATGGCCTCAAGATATTGTCTTAGTCCATTCTGGCTACTATAACAAAGTACCACAGACTGGGTGGCTTATAACACAACAGTAGTAACAATTTATTTCTCACAGTTCTGGAAGCTGGAAGTCTGAGATCAGGGTGCCAGCGGGGTTGGGTTCTGGTGCGAGTCCTCTCCTGGTTACAGGCTGCCGACTTCTCCTTGAGTCCTCACAAGGCAGAGGGAGGAAGCAAACCCTCTCATGACTTTTACAAGGACACCATTCACTAAGGCTCCACCATCATGAACTCGTCTAGTCCTAACTACAGCCCAAAGACCCTGGTCCCTAATATCATCACATTTGAGAGTAGGGTTTCAATGTATATATTTGAAGGGTGGACGCAGCATTCAGTCCATAACATATTATTTCAAATTCAAGGTCAGTAGTGAGATAGAGAATGAGAATGAGCTGAAAGATGTTTATATAGTTGAGTCTGCCATCTTACCTCTTGGCTCAGGAGAGGCAGTGCCAATACTGTGAGAGGGAGCTCCCATTAAGAAGCTGAATTCCAGCCACATGAAGCCCCTCTCTCTTTGGGATATGATGTAAAGATCTAAGCCCCCCTACCTCCTCATGGACACATGGGGTCATACAATCTTCTTAGGCCTTCATCATTCAGGCAAGAGAATGCTGGCTTGCCCCTTTCACTCATTCAGTCATTCAAACATGTATGAAGAACTTACTACTCAGCAGACACTGCAAGTGCTTGAAGTCAGGAATAAGCACAATAAGCATACAGGAGCCTCAAAGAGCTCACAGTTGAGAGGGAGAGACAAACAATGCAAAAAGTAATAACAATACAGCATGACCAAAGACGTGACGGGGTGGCGGGAGCTGCGGAATCCACTTGTGACCTGCCCCATCTGCCCTCCCTAGCTGACCTCCTCTTCCTCACCATTGCCCTGGGTTTCTGTCACACTGGCCACCAGGTGACTTCCTGAACATGCCAGCTTTGTGCCACCTTCTCTTCTCTCCTGACAGCTTTGTCTTGCTGTTTACTCTGCCTAGAATAATCTTTCTTCGGATTATTTGCAGGGCTGCTCCTTCCTGGTGTTTGTTCTCCAAGGAAAACAGCAGCCCTGAGTCCTTCTCTAGTCATACTCATGACTGCAGTCTTGCCACACTTTTTTTTTTCTGTATAGCACTTGCTATTATCTGACCTTCTAGAAGTCATTTGTTTCCCTATTGTTCATTGTCTACCTCCTCCATTAGAATGTGAGCTCCACGAGAGCCCAGACTTCCGTCTCTTTTGTTGCCTGCCATACTTCTAGTGCCCCAAACAGAGTCTACACCTAATATAGGTTCACAGAAACCTTCCTGGCAGAGATGCTTGAGCTAGTGAGTTGGTTAGGTAAAGAATTTTTTTTCTGTCAAAGGAGAGGAGTGTCAGAGTATTTTCAGCAGAAGATATGGCATGTGAGAAGTTCTGGAGATTCGTAGGAGCTTGTTCACAACAGTGAAAGAAATTGAGCTTGATGAAATAACAAAGTGCTGGAAGGCTGGGGGGATGGAGAGGCTGTGGAGACAGACAAGCAGGAGGCAGAGGTGGGGCTCCTAAAAGATCTCAGCAGGCTGAACTTTGCTAACAGAGATATGAATACTACAGCTACTTTGAAAATGGCTTGATAGTTTCTTATGAAGTTAAATATGCACTTACCATACAACCTAGAAATACCTCTCCAACATATTTCATTTCACTCAGGCGAGATGAAAACTCAACATTTATACAAAAATTTTATGTGAATGCTTATAACAGCTGTATTCATAACCACCCAAAGAACTGTTCTATATTTTTCATGCTGCCTGTTACATGACTGTTTATCATATGCACGATCACTCATTCAAGAGTGCTTTTTACTGCATGGACATTGTTCTTTAATTTAAAAAATTACAGGAAGTCATTAGAGTGTTTTCAACAGAGAAGTAACACTGTTACATTTGTTTCCAAAGGATGAACCTGAATGGAGGACATCAGGAATAAAAATGAGAAACCCAACAAAGAGCCTGTAACAGGAAGAGAGAGAGAGAACTATGGCTTGGACTATGCTGGTCAACATGGGAATGAAAAAAAAAAAAACCCAGAGGATTTGAGAAACAGTAGAACCAGCAGGACCTGGTAATGGATCAGATACTGGATTTTAGAAAGAGGGAGGAGTCACATATAGGAGTCACCCTATATAGCTCAGGGGTGCTGGGTAGATGATAGTGCTATTCATTGTATGCATGGAGCATGCAGGAGGGGCAGGCTTTGAGAAGAATAAAGCATGAGGATAACATGAGATGGCGGATTGGGACACAGCAGAAGTGCCTCTAATCTTTTCATATGTGTGACTTTTTTTCTCTTCCATTAAGCTAGATAGCACAAATCTGAATGCTGACTTCTAGGCACCTCTTTGGAGCTCTGACCCGAAATTCACCTGTCTCATACGTTGCCATGGAGACTTCATGTTCTGTAGCATCAGAATACTTTCATCCTCCATGCTTGGAGCCACCTGTTTGTCTGGTTAAGCCATATATCTGCTCTGTTGACGTAGGTGTATCCATATCACTATGATAGCTATGAAGTCAAATGGTGGACCACTCCCCATGCCCGCTGTCATTTTTATGGCATCTTAAAGATATATCAAAACATTTAAAAAAATATTTCCAAGAAAGTCTGTACAAATCCCTTGGAAAAGAGAGCTGTCTAGAAAGGCACCTGTACTTGGAGGTGGCTTGGGTGATTTTGATGTCACACAGGAACAATGAGCTTTGAAACCCCCTCTGCTCTGTCAGCTCTTTGAGTCTCTGGCCTAGATAGAGCTGGATCAAGCATCTCTGGCCAAACCACCTTCAATTATTTTCATGTGGCCCCAATCCCTTGTGGTCTGGCCTGGCGAGAAGGTAACCCAAACTGAATGAGTGCAGTTCATGGCCTGAAGACTGTAGATTTCCTTCAGAACATTTAAAGTTTCCAACCAATGTCATATTATTGATCCCAAAAAATATTCTTGTGAAGTTAATTGGAAACTCTTGCTATATTTATGAATACGGAAGCTGAGATAAAAGAGGCACTCCAGACAAAGGAGTCCATTCAGAACCTATATGAGGATAATGGCACAATGTTTGTATCTTACTCCTGCCTTAAAGGCATGCTGCAACTCTATGGGCTTTCTAAATGTCAGACTCCATGAGATGGCTATATAAAGGCCACCTCTTGGTGGGTGGGATTATCAGATGCCTTTGGTGTTCTTTATAATTGGGTTTCCTGATTTATTTTCTATAATAATAAGTATATATTACCTTTATAATTGGGACAGAGATGAAAAATATTAAAAAAATATTATACATAGTTGAAACCCTTTTTAAAAACCAAGTACATATGAGACAATACAGCCAAATGTTATTGGTCGTCATGTTTGTCTGGCATTATGGGTGATTTTTTTCTTTTCTTCACAAGCTTTCTGTGTGTTTTAGTCACCCTTTTCAGTGCTGTGACTAAAGGACGTGACCAGAACAATTGTAGAGAAGGAAAAGTTTGTTTGAGGGCTCACAGTTTCAGAGGTCTCAGTCCATAGATGGCCGGCTCCATTCCTCAGGACTCAAGTAAGGCTGAACATTGTGGCAGGAGAAGGTGGCAGAGGAAAGCAGCTCACATCACGGTGATCAGAAAGCGGAGAGAGAGAGAGAGATTCCACTCTCCAGATACAAATATATACCCAAAGCCATGCCGCAATTCCCACCTCCTCCAGCTATATCCTACCACTTCAGTTACCACTCAGTGAATCCCTCTCAAGAGGTCAAATCACTGACTATTTAAGACTCTTACAACCCAATCATTCCTCCTCTGAACCTTCTTGCATCATCTCACACATGAGCTTTTGGGGGACATCTCACATCTAAACCATAACACCGTGTTTTCTAATTTTCTATGATGAACACGAATTACTTCTGTAATCACACACACACTCAACAACAATAACAATCCTAAAATATTCTTTTAAAAACAACACACAGCATTCTTTGCCTCAGTAAAGGTAGAAGGACTCTGAGGGTGTGGAAACCTGGCTTTCACTCCTGACCCTGGAAGTAGCTGGCTATGTGACTGAATGCAAATCTCATTCAGAGCAACTATTCATTGTTGGTGGCTGTGAACAGGACTGATATGTGGGCCATCCATCCCTCAGTCAGTGAGCTCAATGAGCTAGTGCATGGAAGCATTTGGAAGGAAGATGTGGAGCTGGGTTCCCCAACAAGAACCGCTGCTCCATAAATATTTTGTTAAATATGATTGAGGGAACATGTTGTAATTTGAAGGCACATTATTTTTATTTTGAGGGAAAAGGCTCAAAAATCACAATTATTAAGCCAATTGACCATACTTAGGCACTTGTGCCAACTGGTGTCATGGAGAGTGGAAGGGGAGAAAGTTTGTCCTTAGATGGCTAGGCATCCTGCCACCAGGCTGGCTCAGAAGAATGTGGTTCTGGGAGAGCTGAGCACCCTTGGGGGCGTGGGAGGTGGGCAGTGTCAGATCTAGAAAGGGCTGCCGCCCTTGTTCAGGCAGCCGTCAAGTTTGCCCAGGGATTCTGGGAAAGCTGCAGCCAGCTGCGCCTCTGAGTCTTGTTGGTAATGGGGCCTGAGTCTTCCACAAAGACAGAAAACCGGACCCTGTTGGCTGCATGTTGACAGAAAATCTATGGCTGAGTAAGACTGGCTCCATTGGGGAACTAAAGTCATTGTTCTCTTCCAGTTAAAAGTCATGTAATTATCAGTGTTCAGTCATATAGTTTTATGGCTGTGATGATTCACACAGATTCTCTGCAAAGAAAAAAAAAAGGAATGACATGAAAGAACAGCTTATAGATCTCTCTGCTATATATCAAAGGGAGAAAGATTTATATTGCTTTGAATTTGAAGTTTCACTAAGCATTTAAAAATATATTTCTTGCCTGTCCCTCCTCAGCAGTGGAAACAGAAATCATTTAGTGTGGGGATTCAACTTAATTCATTTCAAGTTTCTTGTGGCTAGGCACAAGTGGAAGAGGGGAGTGCTGTTTTCCAATGCTTTTATTCTGATCACATTTGCTAAGACTTCCTAATTGTTAAATGATTCCTACATTGGTAGAGCAAAGGGTGCTTGAATCACTTTTCTGTGTTACACCTGGTTTATTTTTATTCATAAGCCTAAAAGAAAGAAAGGTATTTTTCCTGCTTTTAAAGCCTTTTAGGAATTATCTTATGGTTGAAGAAAACAAATACAAGTTAAGTTTGTGAAAATTAGAACTGAATGTTGGAAGAGATCTTGTAGGAATTTGATTTGTCTCAGGGTGGCTAAGCAGAGCTGCTCTTAAGCCAGCCTTGGGAGGTGGCTGACTCTCTGACTTCTATTACAGGGTATCACACAGAACAGGTGCTGGCCTAGGCTCAAGCTACAGGCCCCAAAGTCGAGGGCAGTGGATGGTAGACCAGCAGTAGGACTTGCTAAGAGATCAGAACCACTTTGTACTCCACGGGCTCCTCCCACTTTCACTCGTGTATAAATGGGATAATGCTCATAGAAAGTCATGAGGGAGGACTTCTTTGAACATGGACTGTTCCCTCCCCTTGTTCTACTCAAATCAGGGGTGTGATGGGAAAGAAAAAAGGAAGGGATATGGAAGTGCTGCCTAGGAGCGGAAAATGCATCCACGTCTTGTCCATCAACCCCCGGCTAATTACTTGCAAAACTACAGCAACTCCAGGCTTCCATCAGAGAGAATCTTAGGGCAGTTTTACAAGTGTTCCCCAGAGTTGGCCAGGCACAGAGCCTGCAAATTTGCAAAGGGGACAGACTGATGGAACTACTTAAGAGAAACAGGAAAAAAAGCAAGTAGCATTTCCACCTGAGGTGGGCAAGGGTGGGTGTCCCCCTGGGGAAAACCAGGCTCTGGATACCTTGACAACACCCAGGCCTGCTAGCTTCTGACTGTAAGAAGGAGAAAACCCAGCAGAAAGAGACAGGTAGATTGATATATAGGAGCTGAGAGGATCCTGAGTGACCAGCCAGCTCCAGGAACCATTCCTTACATGGAGGTTTCCAGAGAACCCACACAAAGGGATGGATGGAAGAAAAAGCCAGGATCTGCAGTGTAGATGGCACCAAGACATGCTGTAAATGTGCTTGTCAAAAAAGGGTTTCTGTCCTTTTGCTTCTCTCCCTGGTGCTGGAGGAGTTAGGAGCAGCAGGATGAGTTGGAAAAGGGTTGAATAAAGAGCAAGTTGATAACTTCTTCTTCCCTGGTGGAAATATCTGGGCCTGAGTCTGGTCTGAAATGGTGTAGGAGAGGAGCTTGAAATATACGACAGTTCAAGTTTGGGGTTACGATGAATTGAGAATGAGAAGCCTGGATGTGTGTGACAATGGCTATAAAGTCATATGACATGGGGACAAGAGATCCAATGAGACAAGTCAGACAGAAGTCAGTGAATGGAAGGAACACTAGTTATGGGAGCTCCCCACGGAGTCCAACCCACTAATATTTCATTTACCTGAGCCAAAGTTGCAAGGAGAGAGGTCTTTGTATTCTATGTGTTTTTTTGTGAAAAATTTGGAGATGCAGTCTTGGTACTTGGCACATAAAAATTCTTCTTTCATTTTTATAATACTCACCTTTTCTGGCAACCCTCTATCTTTGATAACCCTACCTACTCTGTGGATTTACAGAGCTTTTCCTTTCCATTATCCTACAGAGGATGTGATGTTAAGAATTGCATAGATTATCCACAATGTAAAACTGAGATTTTGAAAAGCAAGTATTTTTGTTGAAATATAAGCTTTAGTATTTATAAAACACATCAGGATGATATTCTCAGAAGGGCAGATTCCATTTTTAATAGAATTCATGCTGTTTGGCAAGTAGGACATCAAACTCAGTCTTCTTCTGTCTTCTGATTGCATGAACTTGAGCAAATTATACAACTTCTCCATACCTAAGTTTCCTCCCCTTCAGTAATAGGTAGCTACCTTATAGACTTGTCATAAGAACTAAATGAGTTAACACATGATGGTACTTAAAATACTGTTGGATCTTAGCTAACGTAAGGATTCAAGAATGTTATAATTATTACTGTGTAGACACAGTAAGAGCCCAAGTCACATCTTCTTGGCCTATCTCAGAGTAGCTTGTGATAATTTCCATGGGCAGCCATAGCTTGCTATCTCTTACTTGTCTTTCTGATGGTGTTATCTGGCAGCAGAATTGAGCCCAGCCCATGTGCAAGACAGGCCAGGAGTGATCCTTTATCAGTGAAGAATGAGAGGTGGAAGATCACTACTCCAGCTCTCTTACTTCCAGTTGAGGCATGATCCACACAGTCTCTCAGAGGCTCCTTGGTGGGATTGAGCTCTAGCTGCCCATAGCAGTAACCCATTCATTTAAGCATCCTCTGTTGTCTTGCCTGCCTTTACTTCTCTACCCCCTATTCACATTTTCTGAAATTGCTTCCCTCCCCAAAATAACTTAAACCTTAATTCTTATCTCAGTGGGGAACCTCAAGGGAGCTGAACCTCAGAGAGCCCTTTTGTGTGTGAGTCTTAAAATTCTACCTTATTCATTTTCTGTATCACCACAACTCATGCGAGCACTGGAGCTCACAAAAAGAGCTCAAATGCTTGTTGATTTTTATTTCTAGATCTGCTCCATTTACTCAATAGCCCTCTCTGCATTCCCATGAGTTTGTAATTAGAACTACATTCTCAGAATTTCAAATACATAGACAGTGATCCTTTTCTTAAATATCTCCCTTCAGAGGAGTCCATGTCTCAACGCTCCATTTTTGATCAACCCTGTGCTTCTAGAGCCAAAAACACAGCATGTGGCAGTAATAGTGCCCAGCAAAAACTCAACTGCCCTCCCAACGGAAGCTTTGTTTTCCACATTAAATCGGAAATCAGCCTGCTGCATATTAAACCCCAAATAATGAGAAAGCATCAGAAAAATTTATATATTACATATCATCTACATGCATTAAGTACATCAGTCTAATAATTGTATCCAGATAGTCTAGACCTGTGCTGTCCAATAAGATATCAAGCATATGTGGTTACTGAGCACTTCAGATGTGGCAGGCCACATTGAGTTACACTGTTTGGTATAAAGTGCACACCAGATTTTGAAGACTTAGTACCCCCTCAAATATGAACTATCTTATTACTATTTTTTTAATATTGTGGATATGTTAGGCTAATTAAAATACATTATTAAAATTATTAAATGTTTAAAATTATGCATGTGGCTTGTACTACATTACTAATTAACTAGTCTAGAGAATTCTCAAACTCATCCCTAAGTCAGGTGGCTCTTTCTCAACTGTCTCTCATTGGTGACATTTTCCTCAATTGGTCTCTAAGTGGATGTTGTTGGAGCCTTGGGTTTGTACCCAAGGCTGGGTACATGAAGGCTGCTGCTTGAGGCTGAGAGAAGGAGGCCAGCAGTGAGGAAGAGCTGGTCTAGCTGGAGTCCCCATCCTGCCAGTGGGTCTCATGCACATTCTTCTTGGATCCTGGAGAGGGTGGTAAAGCAGCTGAGGTGACAACATACCAATAACAGATCGCTGGAGTCCAAGGCCCATATCTTTATTGCAGTGTCTCTCCCTCCATTTTGTTGGTTGGTCTCCAGCCTATGCTCTACCAGAGGAGCATAATTTCCTCCTGACCCAAATGAAGAAATCAGGAATTCAGATTCCAGAGATGTATGGTAGAGTATAGATTATGTTCTAGCCTTAGAGCAAATGAATTAACTGTCCTAAGCCTCAGTTTCTAAGTCCATAGAATGGAGGTAATGATACCTGATGATTTATTGCACAGAATTATTACCAGAAAGTAGACTCTACAGATTTTTCTTAACCAGTCTCTGGGATAAGTTCCTGAAATGATCCCAGTTTAAGGACATGCAGAAACTTTGACCTCTGAGTGATTGAAATGTCCCAGAGGGCATCCCCAGTCTGATGAACTATTATTCTCTCCTTTATAGAACTATTATTCTCTCTCTCAACATAAAATCTGAGGTAAGAGTACAGAGCAGATTATATGTTATTCCTTGATGAGCTTAAATAAGTGTCAATATGACATATTGGTTAATAGGTTATTATCCCTATGAGTTTGTTTTACTAGATATGCACGCACTTTCATTCTTGAGAACCCCAAGGAACAAAATGTTATTGGCATTCTCTCCAGAAACAAAGAACAGCTGCATTTGTTTGGGACATTTCCCAAGCTGCTCCTTCCTCCATGTGTGAAGGATGCTGTTAATTCCTCAACCCAGCATTGATGAGGAGCCTGGATTCCCACCACTGTCACCCACAAGCACGCATACACTCTGGGTATGCCGCGGGGATACTCTGATGCATCTTGTAACCCCGCGACACAGTGGCTTTCAGCAAAGGGAAACTGCACCGGCTATCCTTCTTAAGTATACAGTAGTGACCCAGGGGACGCCAGGAGAGGAAAGTCTTGGGACATGCCTGCTTCTACCAGCAGTAGTCTCATTTAAACAATTGTTGACATCATGGAAGGATCAGACTATTGAGGCAGGGAGAATGTTGAGCATTGGCTCTCAACCTCCATGTCCATTAGAATCTCTTGGGAGATTCTGAAAATACCTAAGGCTCAGGCCTTGATCCTGATATTCTGATTTCAGTGAGTTAGGACAGAGTCCTGATATCTGGTGCTCTACAGAAGCTCTCTGGAACTGTTACGTTAGTCTAAAAGCAGGCTAGAAACACCTTTCTCCCAATTTCTCATCCAGATATTTGGCAAGAACATCAGCCCCTCTGAGTTGATATCATGAGATTTTAAGTTCTGGCTCATTTGCTCATTAATTGAGGCCTTCAATGAACTGTTAAATTCTCAATTTCCTTGCTTGTAAAATGGAAGACATAACACTTATCTCAGAGCACTTTGGAGAAAATTACATGTCACTCCTTAAATTTGCTTTCTCTGCTTCATTGTGAGCAATTTAAGGATGAGGACCATATGGTGATGCAAGGAACATGAAACTGAGGAACTACTGTGTGCCAGGCACTGTACTAGATACAGCAAGTACAATGATGTAGTGTCCCACTTAGGCCTCACAAAAAAACAATGTGAGATAAAGAAACATTTCATGAGATGAAGAAAGTAAGACACAGATAAGTTGACTGTGAATGCCCAGGATCTCACAGGTGATAGTAAACCCAGCATATGAACCCATATATTTCTGAATCCATAGTTCTTTAGCTTAATTGATGCACTACTGTGTCTCCCTAGCTTATGCTAAATGGTATATACCTAACCTCCAGCATGATGCCTGCCAAGCTGAAGTACTCAATGGGTATTCAATGAATAGATACAAATGAAAATATGTAAATCAATGAATCAATGAATAAAGTATCTAGCTCCTGGTAAACAATCATTTAATGTTATTTCCTCATACTTTTGACTATTATTAGGCAGGATATGATTTTAACTTGGAGCATGTTGATAGCTCCAGATTAGAAAAGCAAGTATCAGTTCATGCCAGTTTTAGACTCTTGTTAATCTTCCAAATTATTTGGATACTGTCAGAATGTTTTATGTATTTATTACATGTATCCTGAGCACAGCTGTGCTAAAATTTTGAGGGCTTATTCTAACCCACAAGAGGAGCTTAGAATACTTGGAAATGCATGATATGTGGAGTTAGCAAGCCTGAGACCAGGTTTGGCTATCCACTTGCCAGCTGGGAAGATTTAAGTCCAAGTATCTCAAATGAAATATTCATGCCTTGAAGGTTTGAGATGCTATGCTTCAAAGCTTCAGAAATTCAGGATATACCCAGTGCATGCATTCATTCATTCATTAAGCAAATATTTATTGAATATTAGGCATTGAACTACAAGTGAAATAAATAACACAGATAATGCTCTTGTTCTAATGGAATTTTAGATTCTTTAAAGAGAGGCATGGAAGTAAGATAATTCAGATGTAGATTAATATAATTAATATAATTTAAAAGGAAAGAATATGAAGTTATTGTTTAAAGTCTGATAATAATGGGTAATGAATATTACTAGTTGCCAACCAGAATACACTTTCCCTTTTCTAATAGTATTATCTTCTCAGTTAGGTTTCTACTTTCTCAAACACCACCCATGAGATGGATACTGGCTGGCTTAACATCACAGATTTTCAACTTTCCATTGGTTTAGGGTTAGCCAAGTAACCTGAATAGTCCAATCAGGACTCTCAGAATCAGAGAATATGATGTAAACACAGGAACCACTGGAAACATTTGCAAGCACCATGGGCTGAGTTTAAGGATGAAGTTTACATAAAGAGAAGGATTCAGTGGAATGAATCCTACCCAAAAGGTTGCTGGCTTGGAATCCTGCCTTGTTTCTGGCTTTGACTTATAAAAGCTATAAGTTTTCTTTATTCCTTACTCTAATTTGAACCAGGTGTTCAGTGTATTGTAATCAAAGAATAATCTGATACTGAATTTGGTTCCAGGAGTGGGGTAAAATAGACTACAAACCTTAAACTGTGGACTTGTCTGAACAGAGGTAACTGGGTGAAGAAAAGTGACCTGTTGGGACTCAGGCCATATGCCCACAAGAAACATTCAGGAAAATGATAGGAAAAATTTAGGATTTGGGATTACAAGTAGGTAGGTCCTGCAATAAAAGGACAATGTTAAGATGAAGTGGCACATCTAAAAGCAGAGAATAAAGAAAGTATAGCCTTGCATAGGAAGACCCTCTCTGGGTGTGGACTGCCATCAAAATGACTTAAACTCTAGAAGTCTCCAAAGACGAAATACCCTATTCCAAGATAAAGTTTATACAAGTAAATACAGGAGATAAGATTGGGGTAAAATATAAGCCTAACCCAAATACTTTCTACTAAACAGTGTGTACCTGAAAAAGCAAACTAGTACAATGTGATTGGAGATGAAAGTAGGGAGAAAATCATAATATTCCAAGTTGTTGTCAAAAAATTTCCAGAAACAGAGGCTAATTCAAAAGTGGTTACCATTTCACTAAGGCCTTCAGGGATGGTAACAAAGGCCTGTTGTTAGGCAATAGAAAATTTTAGACTCAAATACAAGAACTAGATACAGGCTATCTGTAGTTACTAGCCTGTAAGAGTGACTATTCAAATATCTTGATAATAACTAAGTTTGTAAAAGAACTATGTTGCTTAAGAAATATCAGTCCTGGGCCACCATAGTCTATGCCTGCTCAAGCCCTAAACAATTTCAGGCTCTTTGAAGTCACACTCACAGAAAAGGGGATACTACTTTTATGCAGCCCGTGGAAAGGACAACTCTAGATATGGCTACAGAAGTCAATGAATGAAAAAGAGTCTCTCAGTGAAGAATACCTGCAGTTGCAAGATTGATTGATTAAGACACCCCTCCACTGTGACAGCATTATCAGCCTATGACTCTGAGAGAAAGAAAGCATATCCTTGATATCAGTAGTTCCAAGTTGGAATCTTATGATTCACCCTAATGAGACTGTTTAAGTCATGTTTTCTTTCCCAAGTCATAAACCCATCCCAGGGGAACTGTGCCTTAAGTGTACTGATGCCAAGTGAACTTCTGTATGCGCTTGGCTGTGCATGTGTGTCTTTCCTCATGTGTGTTTATAATTGGAATTCTTTTTACTGCAGCTACCCCTGTCCTTTCTCCTCTACTGTATTTTGAATGTGTTGGTGATTGATAAATTTGCTTTAGCTATAGTTCACTGAACCATGAAGAGCTACATCCAGACTGAAATAAGAACACAGTAATTAGACAATACTTTCTGGTTGTCTATTTTAAAGGCTAGAGTGAGTATAATGAACATTTTTGAAAATACATATATGAGTAGATAATGTATATAATTGTTGAAAAGTCAAAAGAGTAGACTATCTAAAACCACTTCATGTGTCTGTAAGACTGAATAATAAGTTAATATATTATGGTAAATGAGACCCAGGTTTCTAATGATCAGAGAAAGAACTCTGAGTTATTGGATTAGAGTTAGAGGTCTAAACATGAACTCATGGTTTTAATTTATAGACACGTGTAGAAAAGATGCAGATGTGTGTGTCTATTCACATGTTTCCCATCTCTGTGTGCAGAGAGAGTACAGCAGAAATGGCATCCATTACCAATGAATACCTGAATTGCCCAGATCTTGGTTCTGAACACCAATCTCCAACAGAAGTTGCTAGGGTTCCTTGGAGAAATAACTGATTCTAGGTCTGAGATAGGGAAAATACAGATGGGCATCATGTCTTATGATGGCAGAAATAAAAAGTATTCAAAAAAAAACAAACAAAATGATGTGGATATGTCAAAAGGGCACAGGAATGTACTTCAAGGAACTCCAAAGTGTCTAATCTAGGAGAATTTGAGCAAAACAAAACAAATAATGCTAGTAATGAATTATAACCCATTGAGTAAAATAAAAATCCATGAAATAAAATAAATAAATAAATAACCAAATAAAATAAAATAAACAGAAGAAATGGAAATACAGTGGAATTCCAAATAATAAATGAAATAACTGTTTCCAGTAAGGTTCATCAATAAATGCCAAAATCAGTGGACAAAAATATGAAGAGAAATACATAATATCCAATATTTACCCACAAGTTCCATATTAATTAAGAAGGAAAACCAGTAATAGTACTATAGAGAAACATGGAAGGCACCACCCTAATTTAAGGTTCAAAGTTTCCCTAACTATAGTGATCCACATCATCATATGTCTTCGGTTATGATGCTCTAAGATGAATACAGAATCACTCTGTGGTATTTGTTCCGAAAATGTATAACCCGAATTTAAATCATGAGCAAACATCAGACAAACCCAGATTGAAGGCCCTTCTACAAAATAACTGACCAAAACTCTTTGAAAATGCCAAAGTCATGAATGACAAACAAGGAACATTCCAGACTAAAGGAAACAAAGGAGACATAACAACCAAAGGCAAATTGTGATCCTGTATTAGGTCCTAAAGCAAAAAAGGACCTTAGTAGGACAATTGGTGATATTTGAATAAATCCAATGGATTAGATAATAGTATTGTATCAGAGAAAATTTCCTGGTGTCCATCATTGTGTGGAGTCCTATTTGATGTTAACATCTGGGAATATTATTGAAGAGAACACAGGAAGTCTGCATGCTACTTCTATATTGTTTGTATGTGAAATCATTGCAAAATAAAAAGTTTCTTAAAAATTAAATCAATAGATGTCCAAAATCTTCAGCCTTCAAAATGGTTCCATAGACATCCATTCTTTATATACACAATGGAATATTACTCAGCAATAAAAGAGAATAAAATTATGGCATCTGTAGGTAAGTGGATGGAGTTGGAGAACATCATGCTAAGCGAAGTAAGCCAATCTCAGAAAACCAAATGCCGTTGATAAGTAGATGCTGACCCATAATGTGGGGGAGGACACAGAAAGAATGGAGGAGGACACAGGGGGTGGGAGGGGAGAGGGAGCATGGGGACAGTAAAGATGATGGAATATGATGGACATTATAGCCCTAGCTTTATGTATGACTGCATGTATGTTGTGATTCTACATCACATACAACCAGAGAAATGAAAAGTTGTGCTCCATCTGTGTACAATGAATCAAAATGCATTCTGCTATCATGTATACCTAAGTAGAATAAAGAAATAAATTTTTTTTAAAAAAAGATCCTTCCTGGCCCTTTATCTGTTATAATTCTGTACATGTTTATTTCTCTATTATAATGGTGACTATTATGATTCAGAAGTTCATAAACTCACAATCTATGGGTTAAATCTGCCTTTTTCTTTTTCTAATGTTTGCACAAAGATTGCCCCCACCCCAACCTAATTTGTCACAGCTCCTCACTATTCCTTGTCTCAGATATCAGGCTGGCATTGCTCATTTAATTATCAGAACTAACTTCCTTCCTTCCTTCCTCTCTTTTCCACTCTTTCATTCTTTTTTCTTTCATTCTTCCTTTCTCCCTTCCCCTTTCTTTTGGTAGTTGAAATGTTTCTACCCCAAATCTTCAAATCTTGTGTGACCACCTAAGTAAAAATTATTTCCATAGATGACATGACTTCAGGCTCTGTTCAAATGACCATTCTCGCTGATTCATGGGGTCTGAGTTCATGTTCTCTTGACTTTTATTACATCATGAAAATAAGTGATATTTCATTTTGGACTCAGAAGTAGCCATTAGTCACCAAGTCCTAACACCATCTTTGAGGTTAATAGCAGTTTAGATCAATCACTAAATATATGAAAATGAGGACATGCACAGAGTTTATGCATTTGTTTCTTATTTCTCAGAAACCTGATGGGCTCTTGGTATAGGGATTATGTCATCTCTTCCAGAATCTTACATCACTCCATAATCCAATTACCTGGAGGGCTTTTAAAATGCCTAGACCCTACTCCCAGAGTCTCAGATTTAGTTGCTTTGAGCTGCTTTTTTTTTTTTTTTTTTAAGGTTTCCCACATGACTAATGTGCATATAGGTATAGAATCATGGATCTTCCTTGGTTATATTGAAGATGACTGAGCACCCATTGCCTTGAGGAAAGGGTATAACAGGAACTTTGATGACTTGATAGAGTTTATCCCTTTTAACACCCCTTAATGATGACTAGGGTTGGTCACTGCAAAAAAAGTAGACATTAATGTTAGCAGGGGAGCTTGTGAACATAGACTCCAGGGTTACACCCTCATCAATTCTGATTTAATATTTCTACTACACACCAAGTGAATTGCCTGTTAGCCACTTCACTAAAAATAAAAGTAAAAAGACCTACAGCTTTCTCTTGTTCAAAACTTTATTTCTGAATTGCTTGTTCTAACCCACTCATTCATCCTGTGAGAAACATGTTCACCTAACCAAACCCAAAGAATGGGCTTGGAGACACGAGGTAAAGCAAAAAGCAAGACTTTAATGACCATCTTGAAAGATTGGGTGCCTGGTGGTCAGGCACTCCCAGAATGGTTACAATCATCATTTTATCCCCTAATGTGCAAAGTCCCTTCTCCAGTTCCTCTTTGGCTGAGTACACAGTCTTCCCAAATGGGACCTGGGTTTTACTGTCTCTTATTGGGCTATTTAAAGAAATACACCTTTATTTGTTCCCACTTCCCTTTGTTCTTTTGGCAGGCAAGTCTTCTTTGCTTCAGTGTATTCTGACACATACACAACTCTTATTTCTTTACCTAAGTGATTTTTTTTTTTTTTTTTTTTTTTTAGGTACCGGAGATTGAAGTCAGGGGCACTCGACCACTGAGCCACATCCCCAGCCCTATTTTGTGTTTTATGTAGAGACAGGGTCTCACTGAGTTGCTTAGTGCCTCGCCATTGCTGAGGCTGGCTTTGAACTCACGATTCTGCTGTCTCAGCCTCCCAAAGTGCTGGGATTACAGGCTTGCGCCACCACGCCCGGTTCTAAGTGACTATTTTTTAACAGAGATTTCTATCTCTTTAAGTTAGGCTGACCCTTTGCCCCTCTCCTATTTGTCAAGGATGCATGGGCTTTGGATCTGCCACATCCATAGCCTGTGGTGCTATTGTGTGAGTTAACTTCTTGTATCTTTCCATTCCGCTGTTTCCCCTCCGGCTGCCTTTCTGATATCCCGATTTTATATTTAAGGCTAAATACCGTTTTCCAAAAAATGGACCAGTCTACTTTCTATTTCTCACAATCCCACCACTTGACCTCTTAACCCCACAGACTTCCACATTTACTGCTCATGGTTCAGTTTCCATCTTCAACTTTCCTATTGGACTTCCTTCTTCCTGGCTCCCCATCGACCATAGTATGGTCTCCCGCTGTGAACTCCTTTAGTTTTTCTTGAGAAACTGCCCACAAACCTGGCTCTACTCTTCCCAGAGGTTTCTCTACCACAATGTTACCTCCCCTAACTTTTATCTGCTTAATATACTTCTCTTTGAGCCTCCCTTATTAGTTAGTGCTCTCCCTATAGTAGTTAGCACCTTACAATATAATGAATACATCAAAATGATTCTATAGGATAACTTGTGTTTTTTTACTAGGCTGGGCTGGTTGGGCTGTAATGCAATTTACTTGCATTTTCGAGACTTCAGCTTGTATGGCTGGGATAGATTGAGGCCTTTCTCCATATGGTCCCTCATCCTCATCCTCTAGGGTTGGCTGGGGCTTGTTCATATGTGGTAGAAGGGTACCACAGAAGCAACCAGAGAGGGCAAGCCCAATGAGCAAGTGTTTCTTCAGCCTCTGCTTGCTTTGTATTTGCTGATGCTGCACTAGCCAAAGTCAATCACATGGCCAAGCCCAGAGCCAGTGTGGGAAGGGTCTACATGGAGACACCAATCACTGGTGACCACTGCTATAAAAGTAGACTACAGCCTTCCCTTTAGTTCCAATTATTCCTGGCACTTTCACATGGAAAATAAACTCCCTCCCTCCTGGACTTTCACAGGTTGCACTCAATTATAGCATTAGGCTCAACATCCACAATCTGTCATTTTTATCAAGTCCAAATGAGGGTGAGCCTCCACGTTCTTTGGTTGTGACTTCTCTGGACTCAGACCTGTGAACTAAAGAGAAAAGTCATATTCTTTGCACGCATTCAAGAAACAGTGGTTCTGGGTGCAGTGGTGTACACCCACAATCCCAGTGGCTCCAGAGGCTGAGACAGGAGAATTACGAGTTCAAAGCCAGCCTCAGCAACAGCAAGGCGCTAAGCAACTCAATGAGACCCTGTCTCTAAATAAAACACAAAATAGGCCTGGGGATGTGGCTCAGTGGTTGAGTACCCCTGAGTTCAATCCCTGGTACCAAAAAAAAGAAACAGTGGTGAGTCAGGAATAGAATGATAGTAAACATTTCCATTTAAAAAGGGAATCAAATGAAGACAGTCAGCAATTGACACTTCATGAGAATTCTGGAATTCTGCTGGATACATTGCCAGCTACCCTGCTGTGAGAGCACTGTATAATTCTGCTCCGTGGGCAGCTCCCCAATCCACTGTTCTGTCTTTGCAATCTGAGGTTGCCTGAGACAGCCTTCCTTTTCAATAAGAAATAGTTCATGTTAGCTTTCTGAGCCTGCTTCTTACTCAAAAAAGTTGGGTACCCAAAGGCTATTTTGCATTTGTGAAATCACAGACCTTTTAGCTCCAAGCTGATAGGTGTTTGTTGTCATTTTTGTTGTTTTCAGTAAGACTCTCTTTAACATATGGATCTTCTATTATTTTCACTTAAGCCCAAAACATGCTGCTAAGCTACATGTATACTTTTATTTATTTATTTTTGTAACTGGCCTTTGTGCCAGCGCCTGCGCCGGACCAAAGTGAAACCGAGTTGGCGAGGGAGCCACAGATGAAAGAAACACACACAACAACGATTCTGAAGAAAAAGAACCCCGAAGCTCATTTATTTCAGCACTCTGGGCTTATATATCTTTCCTACCCCCCCCCGGGGGGGGGATGCGTGGGAGGCGTGGAACTGCAGACCCAGGTGTGGAAAATGCTCAGGCTGCAAAACAAGCTCAGACCACAAGAACACGGGAGTTCAAGGAATGGTCAGCACCTGCGGCTTCTCTCAGAAATCAGGGTACAGCTGGTTCTGGTAAACAGAAAGTAGCCATGCACGCAAGAATGCTCTCACACCTTTGGCAGCTTTGGGCACTTCTGGCTGTGGAACACCTTAAGATTGTTACCAAGGGACCAGGATTCTTGCTTGGTGCTAGGTGGCTGGGTCAAATAGGATTAAAGACGAGGTTGGGCAAACATCTGGAGTTTGACAGTTACTACCCCGATGTCTATTCAGTTTCTTAACATTTTTTTTTTTAGATCAACATTATTTTACAAGTATCTTTGCAAGTTATTTCGCAGTACTTGTTATATATTATTTTAAACGGTTGCACAATTCTCCATCAATTTATTATGTCATCATTTACCATTCTCCTTTACCACATTCTCATTTACCACATATAGGCAGCTTTGATTTTCTGCTGTTTAACTGTTATCTTTATTTATTTTTACTTTTTTGATTCCATTAATTATATTTAATAGTCTTCTGTGAATTAGATTATTGATATAAGTATAGAAATATATTTGAGGCAAGTGAGTATTTTTCTACAGGATGTATATCAATTTATAACACTGCCATCAGTCTACCTGTTTCCCTGAAGCCTTAGTCATCTTTGAGTTTTAACACTTTTTCTTTCTTTGTTAAAATTTGGCAGACAAAATAGCATCTCCTGGCTTTTATTTTGCATTTTTTTCCTTTCTAGATAGCTTAATCACTTTTCCTTTTGTTACATTACCCAAACTAATTTTTCTTGCATGAAGTCACCTCTAGGCCTAGAGTGTAAAATTAGCATTAGATCCAGCTTCAGAAGAGAAAAAAATCCAAACAATAAAAACATTAACAGTAGCTTTTATCTTTCTCACATAAAAGATGTCTGGGAATGGTCTAGGGCTGCCCAGGCATTCCCTGCTGTCACTGACTCCCTGACTTTGTAAATCTCAGGGCTCTATTATCCAACAGCTTTGACCTCCAGATCCGCATTCCAGTCATCAGAAAGGAGATGTGTGTGGGGGTGGGATAAACCAATTCTCTTTAAAGACATTTTACAGAAGGTTCTCACCACTTCTGTTTATATCCCAGTGGCCAGCACTCAGTTCCAAGAAGGAACAGAACAGCTATCGTGTTGACCAGCAGCCTCTGCCACAGACAGCTCATCTCCATCTTCCATTAGTACCAGCTGCAGAAGGAAAAGATGGCGCAGTTCAACCACGGGAGCAGATGTGAGGGCCAGGACTCACACAGGGACGAGGAACAGCAGTGCAGCGGTGGGAAAACCTTCTCACTGATCCTGAACACCTTCTTGGGGACTTGACTTGCTGCCAACCTTCTCCAGTAAGATTTCCTCCTCCTTCCCAAATTCTAAATGTTTTACCAAGGCCCAGTTCGAACCTTAATCCCTTCCGTAATCCTCTTTCACAGACCAGACGAAGTGCTCGTCTGTATCTAAACATCAAAATGAGTCTTGTTAGTCATCTTGCCATACTTTTAATTGACCCAAGCAGATTTCAAATATATTGAAAACAGGTGTAGTACATTTGTCAGTGGTCAACATTCCCTACCAATCTAGCTTCCCATATTCTCTTAATTTGGCAATCTCTGATACTCCAAGATATCCTGCTTGTTGGGAATCCGTGGTTTAAAAATTCAGTGAATGTAGTTTGCCTGAGAAAACACCAAGTATTTATTTACACCATGAGATTGTGTTCTTTGAGTTGGTAAACAAACAGTATGGTACTAGGATAAGAGCACCTGAGATTTAGAAATATGACATGGTTTTGGTTTGATTTCCACATATTTGTTTTATACATAACCCAGAGTTATCAAAGAGTATAAAATTGTTACATGCGGTTTGAAATTATATTCAGAACATATTAAGCATCTGGAGAATTGGGAATGCTGCCCAATAATCAAGATTATTTGCTCATTTATTGGCAAATGTGTAAAATATATCAAAGCCCTGCTGCCTATGAAGTACAATGTTAATACTTTGATAGATTTAAGATGAATCAGACCAGAATTCTATTTTTAAAAAGGTTTTAGACTCGCAGGTAAAAACACAAATATAAATGTTAGTATGTTTAATTGTTCCTTTAACTGTTTAAAAGTGGTAGAAACTCCATTAGCAGGAAAAAAACAAAAAAACAAAAAAACAAAAAACCTTGCTCTGGGTCAATTCATCACAAGCAGGCAATCTGAGAGTGGCTCAGAGCAGCCCTTGACTTTGCCCCAGGATCACATTTCTAGTCCATAGGCTGTGAATTTGTGCAAACTACTTATTTTTGTATGTAAAATGAGGATAGAAATACTGACATCACTTTCAATACCTGTCTGGTTAGTCTACAGAAGTCATTAAAGGTTTTGTTAAGCATAACATGCTGTAATACGGCTAATAGCCTTATTAAGCAGGTTATAAAATACAACTTGATAAAATTATAAATGGCTACATTCTTTTATAGCTACAGAATTATTCAACAGATCACTCATTCAAATGGATCAGTTGGCTCCACTTCCAGAAAGTTCTTTTGACACTTTACGAGTTGTCAGGCTGAGACCTGAAGAAGGAGGAACACCAGGATTTCTGAGTCAAGGTAATCAAAGGAGATCCAGGTGCTTGGGTGTTCCTCTTCTCTGACTGACAATGGAGGAATCCCCTCAGCCTAAAAATACCTGCACTTGGTGGGAGGATAGAAGCTGTGTAGGGAGATAGGATCTAAAAATATCCCCTGAAAATCTTGTGTTTTGCAAGCATGATCCTCAATGCATCAAGATCCACATGTGGGGCTTTTAGGCAATGATGGGAGTGGAAACCTCACCAGTGGATTAGCCAGCATAATGGATTAATAGTTTGAATGGACTACTAGTTGGTAACTTCAGGCCGGTAGGGTATGGCTGTAGGAGGCAGGTCACTAGGGATGTGCCCTTGGTGACTATGTCTTGCTCTAGGATGTCAGAAGCTGCCAGCTTTCCTGTGCCATGCCCTTCTGCCATGATGTTTCTGCCTAGGAGCCAGCAGACCATGACCGAGACCCCTGAAACTGTGAGCCAAAATAAACTTTTCCTCCTCCAAGTTGTTCTTACCAGGTATTTTGGCCACAGCAAAGAAAAGCTGACTAACACAGGTGTCACCCTAGTTTTGTTTGCCACCTTCCCTTTTGCAATGACTCTGGCAGCACTTTTCAAAAGGAATGTCTCCCAGAGGTAAACCCTCCAGTCAAATAGAGGGTACTGAAAATATTGATTCATGTGTCTCAAGTATATATTTGGCATTGATTTCAAATAGGAAGAGGTTAAGACTCCGATAATAGTTTCCAATTAAAGCAAGGTGTCCGGGAGTATTTTCTTAAACATTTAATCAAACTTATGGGGAAATTATTTCTTTGAACTTCTGCCAAAATATTGTTATGCATTATAAATCTGTATTTTAAAATTCAGGTACAGTCTCTTGTTAGTGTCAACTTTTTTGCAGAGTTAGTGACCCAATAGTTTCTTTGCTTTTTTCTGATAATTTTCATAAACTATTATCTTATTCTAGCAGTAAGCAATATTTATCCATCATATATCAACTAATATTTTTAAAAGGCTAGTTTTCTTTATTATGTTTAATGATTACTTAAAATTCTTGTATTTTATTTCACCCAGTTATGTACTGGTATTAATTAGAATGCATCAATCTGAAATGTTTATTAACATGTAAAGTCTTATGGCAATATAAAATTTTAACTTTCTAAATTTTGTATTAATAATAATCATAATAATGCCATCCAGAGAAATAAAATATGTAATGTTTTATTTGAGTACACATTTTGTTGCCTACCATTGTAATATGGTAACCCATAAAAAGATTACCAAGTATATCATACTTAGATAAAATTCTGTAGGTAACATAGAATGGAAGTATGAGTTCAAGAAGAACAAAAAATGATGGAAATTTTCTGGCTGTTAAAAAAGAGCTGGTTCATGTGCTTCTTGAATAGGTGAGTTCTCAATGCATTTAACTGAATAAGTCAGTGTTCAGAAGCTATATCCCATTTAATTATTTCAACTTGCAATAAAAATTATATAGGCTAATTTAAAAATTTGTGAAGGAGTTACATCATTTTTCCATAATGTAGGAGGTTTCATAATAAAGCATTTTGTAGCTCTCTGCTCTAGGAAGTAGGAGATGAGACTCAGGAATGGAAAGGGGTGTCAGCACTCTCTGCAGTCTCACCTGGGGTTGGGGTTTTGCAATCTTTGGGCTGTCTCTGGCCAGAGATGTCAGGATGTCTTATCTGTCTTCCCAAGAGAATTTGAAGTAGATGGACCCCTGAGTATAAATACTTCATTCTGCATAGAACTGCCTCAAACTGATGTTATAATTAACTAAATGGTATCCTCGACTCGATATTGTTCCCTGCAGTTCATCCTACAAGGGAGATAATGGTGGAGGTATATGGCAGTAATATAGCTTAATCATACTCTCTGGAATGCTAAAGTCTTGGCAAAGCTGCCATTTAGATTAAAATATGTAGTGTTATAAAAATGCATGTTAGAATGTGTGGTGTGTGTACTATCCTATTGCTCTTTATTGTTTAGACCCTAGGAGACTCTGAACACAGAATTCAGTTTCTTCATGCCTCAGGTTCCCAGGCACAAATGCCTCTGCTTCCACCATTGGTGGAGACTGCACTCCCCTCTGCTTGACCTCATTGGCCATCAGCTAGGGCTGCCTGCTCAGTCCATTTCATCCTTTGCTGTATGTAGCTCCCCATGGTCTGGCCTCTTGCATAGGATGTTTGCCAGCAAACTCTTTTGGGCAGAAGGTACACTGGGTTCTCACGGCCTAAGGAAAGGCCAGGCCCTCAGATGTCCATTTTCTGGCTGCTCCAGAAGTTATTTTCTGTGTTGTGCCCAGTTTTCACAAGAACAGTCTGTACTTTGTTGACTCCAGGCTGGCCTGGCAAGAGTGAGGAAGGTAGGTGGATGCTTTGAGGCCTTCTGAGGAGCCCTGTTGACAAGAAATAGGACTCATGGGAATGAAGGAAGGCACAGCCTTGGTTTCCCATGGCTCAGAAGGACAAAAAGTCTAAGAGTGTTATGTGGCATCTTGAGATTGAAGCAATAACCTCTTCAGTATTCCCTTTCCTTAATGAAATTTGAATCCTGATGAAAGAGTATCAAGTCTTTAGATTAGTGGTCTTGGAGGTGAGGTCTGAGGTCATAAGATCAAAGTATTTTCAAAATAATACTAAGATGAATTTTCACAATTATTCTCTGTCCAGAATATTCTAGAGGTTCCATGCCATAGGATGACATCTTTGCTTTGATGATTGTTAGTCAGCTTTGTATTTCTATAATAAAATACTTGAGAGAGAACTTAAAGAGAGGAAAATCAATTTTGGCTCATGGTTTCAAAGATTTCAGTTCATGATCAGTTGCCCCTGTTGCTTTTGGATGGCATAGTACATTATCCTGGAAGGAGCTCTTGGTGGAACAAAGCTGTTCACCTCATGGTATCTGGGAGGAGAAAAAAAGAGGAAAGAGAGAGACTGGCATCATACAACCATCTTTGAGGGCATGCTCCCACTGACCTAATACCTACCACTAGGCCCATCTTTTAAAGGTTTCCACCCTCCTTCCAACAGTGCCACGCTGAGGACTGAGCCTTTAATTCATGGGTCTTTGAATGACAATCCAGATCCAAACTACAGCAGATGATAAACAGAGACTGTCTTTGGGTGTTCTTATATTTTAAAGACTTTCAGTTTCAATTTCTACTACAATAAATTTTAAAACAGTGGTTTCCCCATTATCCTCAGGGGTATTTTCCAAGGTCACTTCTCAATGGATTACTGAAACTATGGATAGGACCAAATCCCGTATGTATTATGTTTTTTCCTATACATACATAGGCATAGTAAAATTGAATTTGTAAATTATGCTTATGTTACAGTTTGGATAGGGAGTGTCCCCCAGAAGCTTGTATGTTGAAGGCTTGGTCCTTCAATGAAGGAGAGTTCAAAGGTGAGGATTGAGAAATGATTGGATCATGAGGTCTCTGACCTCATTGGTGGGTTAATCCATTGATGGATTCATAACTGGATGGACTGTTGGATGGTGGTGGAAACTACAGGAGGTGGGACATAGCTGAAGGGAGTGGGTCCTTGGGGGTGTGCCTTTAGGGATTAAATCTTCTCCCTCTTGCTCTTTCTTTCTCCCTCTTTTTCCTTCCTGGCTACCATGAGGTGAGCAGCTTTCTTCCGCTATACCCTTCTACATGATGTTACAGCCTCACTGCAGGCCTAAAAATAGTGGAACTACCTAACCATGGACTGAAACCTTTAAAACCATGAGTCAAGGAGCTGGGGCTATGGCTCAGCGGTTGAGCGCTTGCCTCGCATATGTGGGGCACTGGGTTTGATCCTCAGCACCACATAAAATAAATAAAGATATTGTATTCATCTACAACTAAACAAAATATTAAAAAAAAACAAAAACAAAAACCATGAGTCAAAATAAACCTTTCCTCCTGTAAGTTGTTTTTCTCGGTTATTTTGTAACAGCAATAGAAAGCTGATTAATATAATATAGTAAGAGATTAGCAATGATAATAATAGAATAGAACAATTACAATAATATACTATAATAAAAGCTATTTAAAACTTATGAATTATTTCTTTGTAGAATTTTCAATCTGATATTTCTGGACAGCAGGTAATTAAAACCACAAAAAGTCAAAGTATATATAAAGAGCAGGGGGCTACTATAAATATAAATCAATAGATACCATTCGAGCTCTTTGGGGTCGATAATAATTTTTAAGTGTATAACAGGATGTGGAGGCCAAAAAGTTTAAGAACTCCTGCCTCAGATCTTATGTTTCAGAATAAACTTTCCAGAGCAAGAGAGAGAGCAAGAGCTGAGAAATTGCCCAAGATCACATAGAACTTGAGGCAAAATCAGATGAAGACTGTGCTGTACCACATTGCCCAGGTCACTTTGCTGATTGACACAACCATGAAACCCACCTGTGCTACCTCATTGCAAGTTCAGAGGTCAGGGGTAATCCATTCCTCACCAGCATCCCTCCTGTTTACTCGCCCCTGGGAGGAGGGGGCCTTTGGGCATAAGAACATAGAAGACAATGCGGCAGGGTCCCCTCCTATTTGTGTTGTGCTTCCTTCTGAAGAATTTCAGGCTTCCCTGGCTCAAGCCAGGAGCAGGTCACTCTGGGACAGGAGCAAGTGACACTGGAACAGCCAAGCGAGGCAGCTGGGTTCACAGCAGTCTAGTGTGGGCTGAAGAGCAATCACTTGGGAATAGTCAGGAACAGCTTGCCTCATCTCCTGGATTCCAATGGTGATCTCAATCTACTGTGATGGAAATGACCTTCCTTCTGTCCATAGACCACTCCTCTGGCCCTTCCAGACCCTGAGGGAACATAGCAGTTGGGGTACGTGTAAAAGGAGACTGAGAACTACCTGGTGCATGTGCCGTTCCGTTGGTGGCATTAGCAGGGCACTGATGTGTGCCTTACACAGGGGCAGTGACAGGACAGAAATGTGTCTTTCTTTCTACCAGGATGGCCCAAGCTTTCCTTCTTCGATGCCAGAAGCTAGAAGGATAATGAGACCTGTCCAAAGTCACACAGGGGATTAAGAAAAGAACCATCTGCTGTGCACCCATCCCACCTGGGAGAGACAATAGAAACAGGTGAGTCTGTCCCACACAGTCTCTTGGTCTTGTCAGAGAAACAAGATTCATGCCCAAGACAGTACATAAGGCTTTGGAGGGCAAAGCTGAAGTCTTCCACGAGAGGAAGCCATGGTCTGTGCAACCACCTCAAGGTCAGGTTCTATGTTAAATCGTTCAACAGAGTTTTTGTTATTGTTGTCATTATTGGTTTAAAACTCAACTTATCATATATGAGCACAGGAAAGTTATGTCCAGTTCATTCTACTGTCTTTCCTATTCCCATTCTCCCTCTCTTCCCTTCATTCCCCTTTGTCTGATCCAATGAACTTCCATTCTTCCCCTCCCTACTCTCCCCTGTTATAGGTTAGCATCCACATATCAGAGAGAACATTCAGCCTTTGGTTTTTTTGGGACTGGCTTATTTTACTTAGCAAAATATTCTCCAGTTCCATCCATTTACCAGCAAACGCCATAATTTCATTCTTCTTTAAGGCTGAGTAGTATTCCATTGTGTATATATACCACATTTTCTTTATCCATTCATCTGTTGAAGGGCACCTAGATTGGTTCCATAGTTTAGCTATTTTGAATTGAGCTGCTACAAACATTGATGTGGCTTTCTATGCTTATATATGAGTACATGACCAGTGTAACTCCACATTATGTACAACTACAAGAATGGGATCCAAAGTGGAATGGGTTGCACTCCATGTATGTATTATGTTAAAATACACCCTACTGTCATGTGTATCTAAAAACAATACATACATACATGTATAATTTCAAAAGAAAAACCTTAATATATGAATGTTACACATTAAAAACTCCATATTGCTAGCTCAGGAAAAGAACAAAATTCGAAGCATGATTCTACTGAATGCAGATCACTTTACATCACTGTAAAGTTGGAAGATGGAAACGGAAATTGGAGACCATCTAAATATCACTGGAAACCCTTCCTAATACCTAGGATGCCAGCATGTTTGTTATAAACTTAACAAATGTTTGAGTGATTAAATAAGAAATTAAGATGGCAATGCAGTATCACACGGACAGTAGAAGTAGAGCTGGTTAGGTAGGGACACCGTGAAGTTCAGTCTTTGAGGAATTTTAGCAGCAAAGCCTATCAATGAATAGAAGGTAGGTGAGGTCTAAGGAGAAATGCTGTAGGTTGCTGGGAATGAGCAAGTCCAGACAAAGACAATAACAGATTTATTGAGTGCTTACTGTGCACCTAGATCTATTTTAAATATTTTCTATAATATTAACAAATTCATTTAATCTCCCAATATCCCTATGAAATAGATACCAGTATTACTGCCGTTTTTCCGAATGGGCAAACAGGCACAGAGATTAGTCATTTAACTGTTATTCTGTTTGCATGATAATCTACTTTAAAATATTTCAGCATAAACCTCAATATATACGTGATTTTGCCTTAGCCCTCAGGGTAAGTAACTAGCACCTGAAGTTTACTAATCAGGAATCTACACCCCAGAGCTGTTGTGTCCCCCAATCTCTTTCTCCACAATCTTGCCTGACTGGTTCCCTATCCCCTGAAGTGGCTTCCTTGGCAAGGTAGGTGCTTGTCGAAATGCTTGAGGACAAAGCAGGGTGAAACCAAGCTTAATAAAGAACAGATTGGGAGTGACAGTTTTGTGTCTGATTGCCAATAGATGTCTGTATTTTTAGCAGAATTTGATTGAAGACGACTCTCTCGGTAACATACCTTGTTAGTGAGATGGCTGGGGAGTGTTCTACCTCTGATTGCCAGAGGTTACTAATACCTACAAACTGCTGAGTATAGCCAGGTTCTGCCAGGATCACACAGACGGCAGGTAGCGGTGGAAGAGCTCATTCCCAGGCTGCGGTCCCTTGGTTAAGCACACCACACTGTCTCTGTGAGAGGAAGGAATACAAGCAAGCAAAGTATTAGCGAAGGACCAGGGTTTTCAGGCAATGGGAGAAGATTCAGGGTGCAGCTAGAGACAGCAAAGTTTCAGAGGTAAGATTCCTTCAAGGCAGAAGGGAGGTAGAAGGCGGCACCTGCCAGTGTGAGGCAGTGGGTATTTAGGAGTGGAGGGAAGAAAACAGCCTCTGCCTGGGGCATTCAACTCCCTTGTCAAACTAGGATTTCAGGGTTTGGGTTGAAAGTAAAGAGTGTGAGGCTGGTAAAGGCTCAAGTTCAATGGCAATGGGGAGAAAGACCTTTGTGTTTTCTCCCATTTGTCGTCTTGGTGAAGTGAGGCTTCCTGGGGCCAGGAGTGTGGAGCTTATCCTAAAGGGAACCTTGGAGATTAAGTGTGGCCTGAGGATCCTGAGGATCCAGACAGGACTTTGTCCTGACCTCTGGTATCTGTCAAGTTATGAGAATCATCCAGTGGTTGGCCTGAGAAGCTTCTGTCCTTCTTGAGCCCTGCGAGAAGAAAAGTTAAGCACAGCCTGAGGGACCCAGTAGCCAGACACCTGCTCAGCAGGACACAGCCAGGCTCGAAGGGGAAGGCAATGGGGCCCTTTCCTGCCCCTTTCCAAATTGCATTGGAAAGTTCAGGATGGCCATGGTGAATTTGAAGATCCCCTGAGGTTGAAGAGTAGGACAGACAGTGCTGGAGGAGACAGAATGACTCTGCCTTTTGTTTCTTTGCAAGAACTGATGAATAATTCAGGACAATGTTGAGTGAATGCCCTCTGCCAGAGGAAGCAGCTCAGAGCAGGGGCATCCTGGTGGGTTGCCATGGGACTGAGTTCTCAGGGGAGGGGCCCTCTCTCTGTCTTATGTATCCCTTAGGGTCCCTGGCACTGGTCCCACATTGCTCTCAGGGAATTGTGCTCCTTTTCAGTCAAGGGGATGAATGCCCATTACAGAAAGGCCCTGAGGAGCTTCAAAGCTCAGGCGAAAGCATGAATGAATGAAGATGCCAACTGACTCTCCCTTGGGCATTTGCTTTCTACTCAGAAGAAAAAATGGGGGTGGTGTGTTGCCAGGAGGAAGGAGAGAGGTAGGAAAGGTGGGCTGGCTGACTGGAGCCTCCGGGACCTGGCCACACCTCTCTGCTGCCAGCCGTCGGCCTGGCCCCAGGCCTTCCTACTTGACTTGGAGACTATCTCCTCTCCAAGGACAACAGCCCTTTCCTAGGGACTCACTTTTGGTCTATACTTGTTGGTTCTCAGGATACAATGTCAAGAGCCCTTAAACACAGCAAGTACCAACCTCCAGCAGTAACTAACACACCAGCAAATCAGATGCCCCAGACAGAGAGATACTAGTTAAATTGTTTGGACTTTGCCTCCAAATCCAGCTGTCCAGTATACAAATGTTATACCCCACCATCCTAAGAAAATATCTTTGAGACCCTGTAAATGAATAAAACTCCATGTTGCTACTGTGCGAAGGGCCTGGCGCCAACGGAGACTCCCCAATAAGCTGACCCTGCTCCAGAGGGTCTCTGCTTTCCTCACCTTGTGGAACTCTGTCCTAGCCAGTCACACACCAAGTTAATGAAACGAAAGTCCATATCAGTGTAAGTGAAGCTCCAGAATATACTATATTCATAATGTTCATATAGTTTTCAGTGTTAAGTAGTTTTATGAAAGTGTATAGGAGCAACTTAGTCACAAACTAATGACATGGGACAAGAGAACAGACATTGATCTCCATAAATCCCTCATTAATCATTAGCAACATCCCCAGACACAGAGGAAGGCAATAGTTGTATGGGTGCAGATTCTACTGAATTACCCAAACTTACACCTACCCTGTGACTTAGATTCAGGCACTCCTTGGAGTTAATATAGTTTGATAACTTTTTGGTCATCTAGAGAATATTAAGCTTCTCATTTCATTAAAACAGAAGTTTCCGCTCTTTTTTTCTTTTGGTAAACAAGTGCTTTCTTTTCTTTTCCCCAAACCATACAGCTTAGGGTACAAGGAGAGATAACTGTGAGGTCTCTGAGTGTGTGTGTGTGTGTGTGTGTGTGTGTGTGTGTGTGTGTGTGTTGGTGCTATGGACTGAATGTCTGTATCCCTCTCAACTCCCATGTTGAATTCCTAATCCCCAATGTGATGGTATTAGGAGGTAGGCTTTGGGAAATTGTAAGGCCATGAGGGTGGATCCCTCATGAAAGGGATTGGTGGCACTATAAGAGACCCTTGAGACGTCTCTCACCTTCTTTTCATCATGTGACTACACAGTGAGAAAATGGCAGACTGCAACCCACAAGGGCCCTCACCAGAACCCAACCATGCTATCTCCCTAATCCCACACCTCCAGAACTGTGAGCAATAAACTTTTGTTTATAAGCCATCTAGTTTATGGTATTTTGTTTTAGCAGCCTGAACAGACTAAGAGAGCTGGGGAATGGGCCCTGGAAAAAGTCACTACCTATCAACAGAACATTGAGGTGAAAAACTGAATTCACTCATTTATATATCAAGTAAAGATTGAGCAGCCACAGTATTACTAGGACTTAGGAAAGTTACAAATTGGGACAATAGCAATAATAATATGGTACTTTCTGTGACTAAAGTCTTTAAATTCCAAGCCTTTTTACATTTATGAAAATGGTTAATCTGAGGGGTATGAGCAACATATACTCAACAGTAGAACTCCAGATAATTTCATAAATAGTATGCTCAAAAAAAGAGCTAGGGATTGCAAAGAAGTGCATGATACATTTTGAAGCTGGAGGAAAGAGGCAGGGAAAGCTTCCTGGAGAAGCCCATTCTTAGTGCAGCCCCCAGGGTGTACACAGCACCTGTTGAGAGAACAGGATGTGGGCGTGGCTCCCCATCCTCAGCAGGCCACTGGAGCCATGGTACACACTCAGGTGTGTGCTATCGGCCTCTCTCTTACCCTTTATCTATCTGGAGAGGTTGGGGAGCTGATAGTGACTTTTGCAGGGTTCCCTGCAGCTAGAGCTCCAGGTGAGAACTGGGTTTGTCCACAGGGCTGCCCTTGCCTGAGATTCGGAAGGCAGACATAAGGCTGAGGCTGTCCTCTCTGGCTGCAGTGTTGGGTGAGCAAGTTTCAGCAGATGTGAGCATTGCAATAACCAGCCTCTGGCTTCCAGCCCCAAGGGGTAAGGCAGAGGAGGCAGCAGCTGTGGTAATTGCAATAGCAGCAGCAGACTGTTCTCAGGATGCCACGGACAGATACTTTGGCCTCGAAACCTAAACTCTGTGGCAGCCTCCTGACTTCTGCCGTGTTGGCCCTGCCAGCTTGAAATACCCGGAGTGGTTTCTATTTCCTGCACTGAACTCTGGGAAACAGTGATGGCTTGACTGACTAATTAACAACCCCTATGGGTAAAGAGTCATGTAGAGAAAACCATGGCTCACTGGGCCCGGCCACATTCACTGCATCCATTTGTCAGCCTCCTGCTTTGGCCTCGGTTTCCTCACCTGACAGGGAAGTCTTCGGGATCCGAGGACCTCTTTCTGCAGAGTCTCTTTAGTGCCTCTCTGTGGATTGCTGCCTCCTCCCCTTCCTTAACTGGGTCTCCTTTGGGGTCTGCCGTTTTTGTGCCGTGCCTGCTGATTCTCTGTCCTTCTGACTCCTTGTGTTTTTCTATCCCTATCAGATGCCCTATGCCCATACTCCTTTCCATTTCTACTCTAGTTTTCTCCCCTTGGGAAAATGTAGTCATCCTTTCTTTTGTCACTTTCTGATCATCAACTGTGCTGTAGGTGATGTGACCAATGTGAGACATGCGCTGCAGGGGTCATGCTCAAGGAATCTGCGGTTTGGTAAGAGAGGTGAGCCAAGCGTACAAAATGCAGATTGCAGGACCACGAGCATCACAGGAAAGGTGTCTCAACAGAGGGCTTTGAAAACGGAAGGGAGAAAACCAAGGGGCTTCATGACGCGGGTGTCTGCGAGCTGAAACTGAGTGAGCATCCACGAGACACGATGTTTTATCTTCCTTCTTTCTTCCTCCAATGCCTGCCTTTTTACCTCATTAGAAAAGTGATCATTTTGTTCTAAAGAGCTTTCTTGTCCCATTTTGCAGGAAGCAAGTCCAACACTTTCACTGAAGACATAGTCACCCGAGAACATCTCACTGCCTATTATGTTGTTTATGTGGAAAACCCAACTAATTTATGAAGAAGTGAATGGGATGGATTCACAGTAGCATGATTTGAGGCCACCAACTTGCCTGTAATAGGAATTTTGGAAAATGCACTGTTGGCAGTGCATTTTGAAAAGTATGCATATTTAAATGACCTGAGGTAATGTGGTGTGCTAAATAATTTATGCAGTGCCTGTTTGTATGTGCTTAATTTGTTTTAAGACTGAGCTATGATTAGTCACCGAATTATAAAACTATGCCTTTTCTTTTAGCGGATTCAGCTCTGGCCCAGGGCACATGGCTTTGAAAGAGATGTATGGACTATATTTCTGTCCCCATTCATTCACTTAGCAGGGGCTTAAGTGCAGTGTACAACTTGCACAACTGTATATAGGACGCTGCTAAGTTATCTAGAAAAATTGGATTCATATGCTACTTTACAAAAATCTATAATACAATCAGCTTGTGTAATTTACATAGAAAGAATGATACACTTATGCTAGTTGGATTCTAATTATAGCAAAATAAACAGCGAGGATGAAAAGTCAGAGAAAAGTTACACACCCTAGAGACTGGAGAGGAAGAAAAGGGTTTGGATGAGCCAGTGAAAGACAAAGAGGAAACACACCAGAGGGATGGAACAGAGGGGGACAAAGGGAGGGAGGAGCAGAGGAAGGAAGGAAAGAAAGGGCAAAGGAAATCAGGGGATAAAAACAGAATCTATTTCAAAAAAACTTTCAGTAACTGCTTTCCCACCTTCTTTTGAGACTTTGTTGGAGAGGGCGGAGACAAATATGGGTCCTTATCCCTATGTCTATCAATTCAGAATATAAAAGCAGAGAAGCTAGGCATCATGGCACATACCTGTAATCCCAGGAGTTCAGGAGGCTGAGGCAGGAGGATTGAAAGTTCAAGGCCAGCCTCAGCAACTTACTGAGGTCCTAAGCAACTTAACAAGACCCTGTAGCTCAGTCGCAGAGTATCCCTGGGTTCAGTCCTTGGTACCAAATAAATAAATAGCAGAGAAATTACACATGTGTATGCACATACGTGCACATATACACACACACACGTGTGCACGCACAACAGATGCATGTCTAAATTTCAAACCTAACCAAGGCATGTGAAGCCCACATTAACTATACCAAATTGCTCTGCCAACCAAAGTCCTTGCCACTCAGCCCAACACACCCCTCCTAGAGGTGGAAGGAAGAAAAGAGCTTCGGGGGGCTGACATTAGTCCAGTTCACAACGGGACACTTTTCTAGAAAATTCACTTTCCCTCACAGCGCACCTCCTCGTGCTGGTGCCCTGGGTGCCTGGTAATCCACAAAAAAGAGATAAACAAGACACTGGTGTGGAGTTTTTGAGTTCTACCAGAGAATCTTGCCAGGGAAGGTATATGGCAATGAGATGGCCGAGGGCCAGGACTAGACTTTGGAAGTGTCTTGCTGCCTCGGAAAGTGTCTGTCATTGATGATAATGAGGACCGCTGGCTGTAGGCCTTCCCAGATGCACTTCCCAAGCCTTTTCAGATTTAATGAGTCCAGAGAGCATCCCATGGGGCAGGGCCATCACGTTATTACACGTGATGGAAATGGATTACAGTAAGGAAATGGAAGGGATCTAAGGCTTTAAATGAATCATGGGGACACTAGGAGTGAGTATCTGGGCCTGAGTTCTCACAAACACTTTTGCTTCCAACCTCTGTCCCAGGAGAGGCAGGAGAGAGCAGGGCTGTGAGTGTGACTGAGATTTCAGGGAAGAGGGAGGTGGTTCTCCAAGTGTACATTCAGTCCCATGTCCTCGTGTTTGTGTGCATGCTCACAAATGCTGCCTGAGCCTGCTGAAGCCACCTCATTGCAGCAGACATTTGTCATGCCATCTATCTGCTCCACACTTTCCCAGTATTCTCTTTGGGTTTAAAGATTTCCAAAGTTATGAATTTCACTTCCAAGGAAGAAGCCAGAACTCACTTTCCAAGATCCCTTTGCAGCTGGACACAGACATGGGCCAGGCCTCCTCAGATGCACCCAAGCCCTGTGAAAGGCTGAGCAGAATTCTGAGTGATGTGTATTTGTTAGAGGCAGAGGTTGTGATGGTCCCACTGGCAGCTCTCTTGCCAGGCTATGATTGCAGGGTCTCTCCTGGAGCAGTAATTAGCATGTTGGGCCTAGCTATGCAGCCTCCAAGCCTAATTCTCTAGCACTCTCAGGTATTCTGTGCAATAACCAATACAATCCAGTGCATACAATTGGGGTTGTTGTGGTGAATTTTATTATTTTCAACAAACAACTTAGTAATTCAAAATGAATATTTTATCATAACATTTTAGGCAGCACTTAGGTATTCAAGTCTTGCCCCTGCTCAAAAAATAGTGTAAATGTAGTTGTACCTATTTTAAAATCAAAGAAAAAGAATCTCTGAGTAGCAATGTATCAAATTATTAAATACACCCAGATTAAAACTAGACCTAGGTTTTTGGACACCTGGTTCAGTATTTTTTCCACCCACAAAATCATGCCTACAAGAGAAGGGAATCGTATTCTTGTTTGAATTTGACTAAAAATTATCAAGCACATAAAAAAAA